>CM056843.1:16655508-16658008 GCA_029853015.1 Chelidonichthys spinosus | reverse complement strand
CAACCTTCACCAGCCCCCCCAAACCCGTCTCACCTCAAGGTCCACCTACCAGCCCCCCGAACCCGTCTCACAACCTTCACCAGCCCCCCCAAACCCGTCTCACCTCAAGGTCCACCTACCAGCCCCCCCGAACCTGTCTCACCCCGTCGAAGTCTCGCCTGCTGCCCCCCCCCCCTCGGAACCAGTCTCACCCCCATCCAAGTCTCGCCTGCTGCCCCCCCCCCCCCTCGGAACCCGTCTCACCCGTCGAAGTCTCGCCTGCTGCCCCCCCCCCTCGGAACCCGTCTCACCCCATCGAAGTCTCGCCTGCTGCCCCCCCCCCCCCCCCCCGAACCCGTCTCACCCCTTCGAAGTCTTGCATGCTGCCCCCCCCCCCCCCGAACCCGTCTCAACCCGTCGAAGTCTCGCCTGCTGCCCCCCCCTGAACCCGTCTCACCCCCATCGAAGTCTCGCCTGCTGCCCCCCCCCCTCGAACCCGTCTCACCCCGTTGAATTCTCGCCTGCTGCCCCCCCCGAACCCGTCTCACCCCGTCGAAGTCTCGCCTGCTGCCCCCCCCCCCTCCGAACCCGTCTCACCCCGTCGAAGTCTCACCTGCTGCCCCCCCCCTGAACCCGTCTCACCCCCATCGAAGTCTTGCATGCTGCCCCCCCCCCTCCGAACCCGTCTCACCCCGTCGAAGTCTCGCCTGCTGCCCCCCCCTGAACCCGTCTCACCCCGTCGAAGTCTCGCCTGCTGCCCCCCCCCCTGAACCCGTCTCACCCCCATCGAAGTCTCGCCTGCTGCCCCCCCTGAACCCGTCTCACCCCGCCGAAGTCTCGCCTGCTGCCCCCCCCCTGAACCCGTCTCACCCCCGTCGAAGTCTCGCCTGCTGCCCCCCCCCCCTCCGAACCCGTCTCACCCCCATCGAAGTCTCGCCTGCTGCCCCCCCCCTCCGAACCCGTCTCACCCCCATCGAAGTCTCGCCTGCTGCCCCCCCCTGAACCCGTCTCACCCTGTCGAAGTCTCGCCTGCTGCCCCCCCCCTGAACCCGTCTCACCCTGTAGAAGTCTCGCCTGCTGCCCCCCCCCTGAACCCGTCTCACCCCATCGAAGTCTCGCCTGCTGCCCCCCCCCTCCGAACCCGTCTCACCCCCATCGAAGTCTCGCCTGCTGCCCCCCTGCCTCATTAGTGTTGCCCCTGATTGCCTCCTCTCTGGCTGATCAAAGGGGAAGACCTTAATAATCCATGCTCTTAATGAGCCCCCCCCTACCGGAGGACTACACCACTAGGTGGCAGCATGGTAACACATGGTGCATATGTTGACTGAACCATGTGGGAGGCTCAGGGGGGATTTTCTTCTCAGCTGATCCCGGATCAGCCGTGGAGTCATTGCTGCCGTTCATCTCTTCCACTTACCGTCCTCGACCCCTCTAATTGGCCGATCAATAATGAGCCGGTCGATCCCAGATCAGCTGGAATAACGTTAACGACCTTCTGGAGAAAGCACATCGACCCCTCCCTTAACAATTAGACGTCTCATTTTTGTGTTTTTTAAACATATCTTTTCGTGTTTTATCCCCAAAAGGATGCGTGAAATAATTTTATAAATGACAGATTTATATATTCAGCTTATTATCATCAAAGCAAATGTAAAGATGTTTTCAGTGTGTGGGCCGTGCAGCTGAATCTCAACCTTGATAGAAGAAGTGAACATCATCTGAAGCCTCACAGTTGGGTTTTTTGTGAAAAGATCTCAATATCGCCATGACAACGGGTGCTTTTTCATAACAAGCTTGCCTAAAAAAGAAACCGTGTTTGGTTCAGAATCATGAGTAGAGAACGGGAATAACTACATTTAGTTGGTTTTCACAACGTGAAATAGCAACAAACATGTAAATCCTGTTATTCGCGTATCGTTCGTGCTAGCGTTTTTTTTTTCTTATTTTTTCTGTCAGTTCGGACAACGAAACCAAAGTTTTAGGTCTAGGCCAAAAAAAAAGCACGTAGATAGGTTGAGGATGTCATGATCGGATTTAAAATAACAACACACTGTAGGTTTATACGTAAACATAAACGTTAGCTTCACTTTGGGACGTTTAATTTGTGAGTCCACCTTAAAAAAAGAAAAACTAAATAAACATTTTTTTAAAATGAGTTTCATATATCGTTAACAAAGCGTTAAAATGTAACATCGTCCATGTTATTAAAGCGTTAGCATTGGTAAATGTGTAGAAATGTACATTTAGCAAAAACAAACAAGCGTTTTTAAAACTATTGATGGCTGTAGGAGGAACTTCGTGGATTCTAAATGTTTAAAGAAGAAGAGCTTTATAATTTGTGACTAATTAAAGGACTAGAAAAGAAACGGTCTGTTGCTGAATAGTGTTGAAATATTAATATCGTGTATTCATGTGACACGTGTGTGACTCATTCATGAAGGAGATAAATATGAGCGTGTGACAGATTAACACAGGTCTGTTAGGTCGCGACCTCTGAGCTGGTCTCACCACAACGTAGAGT
>CM056843.1:16643008-16653008 GCA_029853015.1 Chelidonichthys spinosus | reverse complement strand
TAATAACAAAAAATATATATATTTTAAGTTAGCTAGTTCTGATTAATGTGTGTGAATGCGCAGAGGTGGGTAGTACAAATATTTAAGTTTGATTTCAGGTATTTGTACTACAAATGTATGGGGACACTTTTTACTTGTACTTGACTAAAGAAGTAGAATCAGTACTTCTACTTCTAGAACAGAAGTATGTGTATGTGTACTTGAGTATAGTAGTACTTTTGACCCCTCTGTGCAAACATGTTTAAATAAGGCATTTAATATTGAAATGATATGCAAATGAGCTGGTTCTGATGAGCGTGCGTGGTCACGTCACGCTGGGAACCTCGTGGCGTATCGGCGATGTGTCCGCATCGCGTCGTTAGCTGCTGTTAACATCACGCTCGCTCCTGCGCGCGCATATGACTGTGCGCGCGCGTCTGTGTGTGTGTGTGCGTGCGCGGCATTTGCTCTCCGTTTAACCTCCGAGCAGCGATATTCAAGGCGACTCAACGCGTTCAAATCCCTCTCTCTCTCTCTCTCTCTCTCTCTCTCTCTCTCTCCGTGCTCACCCCTTGCCTCCCCTCCTCCCCCCCTCCCTCTCTCGTCTTCCTACCTGATTCAGATCCGCTCCGACGCTATGCGTATGACCGCGTCTCCCCCCCTCTCTCTCTGTCTCTCTCTCTCTCTGTCTCTCTCTCTCTCCCCCTCCCTCCCCCCCTCTCTCTCTCTCCCCTCCCTCTCCCCCCCCCCCCTCTCTCTCTCTCTCTCACCACGGGAGAGACCCGCACGCTGCCGCCGCCGCTGAGCACCGACACGCCGGCTGAGGAGCGACCCAGGCCGGGCAGCAGAGCGCGCCACGCCGCGGATCGGTTGGAGGAGGAGACCGCTGCCGGAGGTGAATAACGTCCACATGTACCGACACGGCTCCGGTTATTGATATCTATCTGATTGATTATGTTTGTGCAGAGGAGGTGTCCGCGAGGCAGCGGCGTCCGTCCAGGTCGGCGGACGGCAGCGCGTTTGGTGTTGTGTTTGACGGAACGAGCACGAGTTGATGTGGATTACTGACATTGATTCATGTATTGATTTATTTACCGATATGTATTTATGTATTTGCCGCCGCGCGCTGTAACAAACGGTGGCGCGGACTGGACGGACAGCAGCCTGTTGTGCACCCGCTTCTCTTACATTACCTTCTTTTAGAGACATCACCTGCTCGTGCACGTTTTTAATTAATTTGAATGTTTTTTGTTCAAGTTTTGGTGTGAACGGAGGGGCTGCAGGTTTTTGTGTCCACCTACATACGTGCACTTTTATTTATTTATTTATCGCTCAAACAACGCACGTGCACGAGCGCGTGCTTGACTGGGTCTCCATATATCTGATGTTATAATCTTCCTGGTATTATATGAGCCGTGTGATCGGTGCGTTTTGCCCTTGTCACCAGTATGTTCTCCAGTCATCATCTTCATCCTCCTCATCCTCATCGTCCTCATCGTCGTCGTCGTTATGGTTTCATGTGTGTCGCCTCGAGGGGCCGATCTGCATCACAACGGCTCTGTGTAGAAACCACATGAAACCTCAAAGTGTTTAGTCACAAGCAGGAAGAAGTAAGAGGAACCAGAAACGAGAAGCTCCGCGGCCTTCAGCTCCGTGTGTGATGGCGATGGAGGAGCTAGGAGTCGGGTTTTACTGCCAAAAAGACAATTAGAATAAAAACAATATCACTAATTCCCTCCTGCTTCTCTTCCAGGGTTGGCCCAGACAGAGAGGACCGAGCCCGGCTGTCCCATCATTCATCCTCCCCTCCCTCCTCTGTAGCGCCAACCTCCTCCCCTCCTCCTCCTCTTTCAGCTGGCAAACTTTTCATCACACTTTCCTTCCTTCCGCCCCCCTCTCTCGAGCTGGTCATGGCGTCCAAACTGAACCCCAACATCCTGTACGTGGCGGAGCACGGCGAGCCGCTGGGGTCGCCGCAGGCCGACTCGGAGAGGACTCACATCGTAAGTACTATTTCAAGTTTTAATTTGCAGAATTGATAGAAAACATATCTGAAGTCTTGTTTCTTGTGAGTCTGGGTTATTTCACCGTGTGTCCCAGCGTCATAACTTTCATCTTTTAGTGAGAGAGTTTAAGGTCTGCTCATCCTGCAGGTGGATGATTGAAGTCCCTTTTTGACCTTTTTGTTCGTACGTTTCATATAAAAGCCCTGATTCTAGATCTGATTGCACATCTCGATTTGCTTTCAATGTCGGTGGTCGGGCCTTTCCTCGGCACACAGGATGTGATGAATCAGAACGTAACCGGCGTGTTGAACGAGAGAAATCAGGTTACTTAAAGTCCCAGTCGCCGAGTCCGGCGGATGGAGGGCACTCTGTCAGTTTTGGAATGTTTACAACTCTCAGGCTCCTCCCCCACGACCACCGTTCTCCTCCCCCACGACCACCAAGCTCCTCCCCCTCGACTTCCTGCCCTTTGAACTCCCTTAGATCACGCCACCTTTGAAACGTGGGTCCGATGTTGACTCTGGTTTCATCACGGGCACCGTCGCCATCTTTCTTTTTTCCCTTCTTTTCCACCGGTGTTTTCTTCTCCTTGGTTGTTTTGGACCTCCTCGTTTGGGTTTTTAACCAGGAATTGGAAACTTGTTGCTACTTCCCTCCGCCTCCCCCCTGTGATAGTGGAACGACCCGAGGGGGGAGGGGCTCTGTGTGTGCACGAACACACCCTGCGTGCTGATTGGACAGGATGATCCGAACAAACAACAGGCTCTACGTGCACGTAGACGCGTGCTTTTTTTTTCTAAAACCGGATGATTTATGTTGTTCTATCAGAGCATAGAGTCGGCTTTGGTGAATATGATCCAAAAAATGTTGCCGACTGGGACTTTAAGTCCAGTGTGAGTTCACGAATTGTGGGTACAGGTAAAAAAAAATGGGCTGAGACGTTTCCAGAGAAGGACTCGAGCTTCCACCGATGTAATTACATTTTAGATTTAAAGTTAAAAGAAAAACACCAAAAGGTTTTAGACAAACTGTCTTTTATTCTGAAAACGCACACAGTAGAAACCGAGGGCTGCGGACAGGAAGTGGACGTTGTCATGGTGACGTCACCCCGCTGGTTTGTGGATGACAGTTTTGGCATGTTAGCCTTTTCTTGGAAGGAAATGACCATATTTGGAGTCTATAGTATATCTGCATGACTCAACATTTTTTATTAACTTATATGTTTCTCAATATGCCGACGATGGAGTGTTGTTTTAGAAAGTTGTTTCAAACCTTGATAGCTGAAGCAAATTTAAACTCCCTCACAAAAGATGCTCCGGATGGTGTATATTATATTAAATACAATAAATTAAATTAAATGCCATATGTTTTTCAGCATTTGTTCCCTTTTCTTGGTCTCGCAGGCCGGAGAAGCCGGAGAAGAGTCATCGGACAGCGACGGCGAACAAGAAGAGGCGTCGCACAAGTTGATCCGCAAGGTGTCGACATCGGGACAGATCCGAGCCAAGGTAGGAGACAAACGATTATTATCCGACAAACGGTTTCCAGGAAGCAAGCCTCATACTCTCTTACTTTTATACATGTTAAAGCAGGACTTCTCCAAGGTTAAAAGCAACATTAGCAAACCAGGAAAGGCGAGTTTGTGGAAGTGCTCTTAGTTCGGGGGGAAAAGTCATGGATTTCTTTATTTTTTAACGTCGAAGCTGCTTATTAATTTAGGAGGTGATATTAAAGTTTTAACATCTGCCTTCCGAAGCCATTTGAAGGACTTGTAATGCTCTCTGTCCCGTGTGACTTGTAAACCGCTGTATAAACCGTTTGTCCGTTGTGTCTGATGAGGTCAGCTGACTTCCTGTTCAGGCCTTGGCTCCGCCTCCTGGCTGCAGCGTTTTCCTCTCTTGCCGATTTGTGTTGAAGTGTCTGATCTGACGTAATCGCACATAACAGCTTTCCGTCTTACTGGACGTACCGTTTTACAGGAAGACACTGATGGTTGATGACCAGCCTCTTACTGGCATAATCATCTGCCTCATTAATTATTGATATTATATCTGTGATGAGAAAAGCATTCATTTCAATGCAAATACACAGATGACAAGTATTATTGTGTGTGTGTGTGTGTAAATCATTAAGCATTACCCACATTGACTGTAAATCATGAGCCGATCAATAGGAAATGCAGGATATCTGGTAACCCTCGTTGTCACGGGAACGCCATCCCATAACGCCATAGTTCCTGGAGCTGATATTGGATATTAGTCTGGTATTGATTGGCTAATCTCTTCGGACGCTGCCGTAATGTGGTGTCGAGGGGCGGTGCGCACGCCCATATTAGGGCATAAGATCTGTGAGAGGGCTGCCATGGTTTCAGCTTCTCGGGGCAGGAAGTAGAGGCAGAGATGATATTATGACCTTTAGTGTGCGTGTGTCACTCGTATATTTTTCCCTGTTTTTATGAAGTCATCCAGATTATGTGGGTTTTTTTATATCTTAAAACAGAATTTACATTCCATCATAAAATTGTAAATTTACAAGGTACAACGGTGGATAACAAATAATAAAAATGTGTTAAATAAAAAAATATATTTTAGAGATTTTATCAATTAAAGTCAATTAAATCAATAAAAAGTGGAAAATAGTAAACTGAAGTATTTTTTAATAATCAAAATACCAATCAACATAATCGTATTTAATTAAACCAGTTAATCCAACATATATTAGTAGAAGTTTGCAATTCTGTTTCTGTTTCTTTTGTGACGTGGGATTTTCTGCTCCTCTATACGTGGCGGGAACATTGTTTCGAATGAGTCGTCGGTTTGTTGTCACGGCGACGCTCACATCCTGTTGGCTGCTAGCGGTGGTTCAGGATCTCAGGATTCACTGTCGGTCAATCAGCTCCACCGTGATTAGTTCTCTGTGTGTGTGTGTGTGTGTGTGTGTTGTTGATTAGATTGTGTGTACCTCCAGTCATGTGACCTAGATTAAGTCATCGACTCGAGGATTACACAGCAGTGACAACAATGGCCTGACCAGATTAGTGTTTCTGTGTGTCCCTTTTGTTTGTTTGGGTCCATGTGGGACTGTGTGTGTGTGTGTGTGTGTGTGTGTGGTGTGTGTGTGTAATAGAGCTTTTTGAGTTTTTATCTCACTTCCTTGCATTTAATTATTTTACATTGAATGGATTTCTTGATGCTTGAAGTTCTTTTAGTATTTTTTGCCGTGTCATGTTAAGCCATGATTAAGCATGTGATGCTGATGGATAAATGCTTTGTTGTCTGGAATCAAAGCGAATGTAACCTTGGAGATTGGCTGATATTTAGTTACTTTTAACCTGAGGTCTAAATTGCTGCAACCAAAGCCAAACAAGCCACATACTATATCCTGTATATGTATATATATATATATATATATATATATATATTAGGGATGGGTAAAAATATCGATTCAGCGATGCATTGCGATTCTTTTCCCCGCAATTCAATATCGATTCAGGCCCCTGGCCAGTGGGGGCGCTGTGACCGACACCCTCGTGTGATTCGCACTGTACGGACGGGGGCCGCACTAGACCAAACCATTACAATATGGCGACCGGAGTGAGTACACACCTGCCGTGGAAGCGCCGTGAATAGGCGCGTAGCGGAGCCCGCTTCCTTTCGGCGCCCTTGTTAAGCGATAGTGTCGTTCACACCAGACGTGGAGCGCCGCGAATAGGCGCGGCCGTCCCGCGCCGTGAAGTGATCGTTTCAGCGTCTGCTCTATTTTTTGCGCGTCCCGCGAGCGAACGCATCAGTTCTGGCAGTAAATCACACAGTAGCTGTGTCCCAATTCAGGGTCTGCAGCCACAGCGAAAGAAACACGAGACAATCTGGCCAATTTTCAAAATAAAAGCAATTTTCAAAATAAAATACCGCGATTGACAAATGCGATCATAGTTGTGTATCTCAACTCGCACTGGGAAACAGGAAGAGAAAATACATTCAATAAATGTGAAGAGTAGATAAACTACTGTCTACTACCATAGCTTCCGCGGCCGGTGGGAACCCGTTACATGCACTGTAGTTCAGTGTTTAAGCAGTGTCCTGTTTTATCATGCCATGAGTTATACCACGGCTGTTCATAAGGCATGAAACTAAATACATTATTTGAAAAAATGATTTGGTACTCTTACTTGTGTATTTCTACTTGATACTGAATCGATATCGATATCGAAGCATTTCTAAACAATACCCAGCCCTAATATATATACATATATATATATTTATAGATAGGTAGGTCACATTGGCTTAGGTGCCAACCGCAATGTCTTCACATCTTTGTTGCACTTCCTGTCTGCTGCTCAACTTTATTCTGTTATCATCATCAAAGAAAAGGCAAAAAATGCAAAAGTGCATATAAATGAAATGCCCATATAGACTTTCAGCTGTTTCAAAAAGAGTCTTGATAAAATAAAAACTAAGCAGATTCTGTGACATCGTGTGAGTTTATCGTGTCGACGTTCATGGATCAGAATAAGGAAGTCGGTTTCTAATTATAGTTATTGAAATGTTTCTAACCGACCTGCGTGACTAATCTTAGAAGTGAGAAAGAGATAAAAAAAACAGAACTGAATTTAGCACCATGTCTGTTTGCTGTGATGGTTGGGCTCTCATATCTTTATTTATCATACTTGTAAAAAAGAATAAAAATCATGCAGCTCCACAGTGCATAAACAGCCAATCAATAGCATACATTACATCCAGATATGACTCTTCATTATAGCAGACCGTATTATAATTCACTGTCCAGTAAAGGAAATCAATACAGTGAGATATTATTATATGTGTTCACATTAAGTTATATGACATTCAGAGCACACAGACGTGGAAATATCAGATGTTTACAGAGAGAGCAGGAACTGTTCCTGCTTTATCTCAGCTAGCGATGCTACGTCACGTTAGCTTATCTCAGCAGGCTGGTTGGGCGATTCAGTAATCTTGAGATTATAAACGAGTTTCTTTGTTGACACAGAGTCTGCATTTTAATATGTAATCACGATGTATATCTACATCTGACTGATCATGGAATGAGACTTTATGAAGAACGATGTAGCCTGCTGCTAGTTGTAGTTAACTGCTAGCTAATTGCTAACACGCTAGCCAGGTGCTAACACGGCAGTTGGCTCTCTGAGGTTATTTTCTCCGTACTTTGTACTTTACTCTGACTTTGTTCTTGTCATTTATTTCGAGCGTGGCTCTCCATTTAGCAGTTAACCGACAGCTAGCTATAGCTAGCGTGCTAACTGACAGCTAGCTTACCGAATGTCATGACTCAAATGGGGGGGGGGGGAGTTAGTTTGGACCACTAACAAGACAAGGTGGTAGAGCAAAGCGGTCTGTGGTCCCCCAGAGGTCTAGATAGTAGCTCACATTAGTCCAGAGACCAGACTAGACCATGTGAAGGAACCAGAGACTGTCTCTGGTCCCCCAGAGGTCTAGATAGTAGCCCACATTAGTCCAGAGACCAGACCAGAGTATGTGGAGGAACCAGAGACTGTCTGTGGTCCCCCAGAGGTCTAGATAGTAGCTCACATTAGTCCAGAGACCAGACCAGACTATGTGGAGGAACCAGAGACTGTCTGTGGTCCCCCAGAGGTCTAGATAGTAGCTCACATTAGTCCAGAGACCAGACCAGACTATGTGGAGGAACCAGAGACTGTCTGTGGTCCAAACAACAAGGTCTCTGCTGTATTTATGTCTAGATGACCTTATATGGAGTGTTGATGGAGCAGCTACAATGTTAGCGTAGCCTAGCACCATCAACCAGACTCCATTCAGAAACCAGCGTTTTAACAGTAGTTATCTTGTGGTCTTGCAGACAGACCTAACAAAGCATGACTTTGGGCTTTTATAAATCGGCATCACTATAGTTAACCTCGGCATCCTTTTCATCCCTTTATTGCAACAAAACTGTTAGATTTTGCAGTAAAACCAGCCCAAATGTGTCATCCAAAATAAAGTCCGGAAGCTATGAATAAAGTGTTCCAAACAAACCTTCTAAAATAGCAGCACCTCCTTCTGATTATATAACCAGACATATTTTCGGCGTCTCGGTCTTGAGTAGTGACCAACAGGTAACGCCGCTCCTTCTTTTTTCTTCTTCTTCCTCACCATTCCTGTGGATTTCCTGCAACGAAATCAAAACCCACACTATATGTGTTCTTTTTTATCTGCATCTCGCTCCCTGTGCTGAAATCTGTGTGGGTGTTCACCGCAATGGAGATGAGGACGAGTTACAGTGTGTGTGTGTGTGTGTGTGTGTGTGTGTGTGGGACGGTAAACTGAAATGGCTTGAGGAGAGTGCATGAGTGTGTGGGATGGCCCGTATTGTGTGTGTGTGTGTGTGTGTGCGCTTTGATTTATGCCCTTGGCTTGATGCGATACAGCTGCAAGAGTGTGTGTGGGTCAATACTGAGAGAGATGGAGAGAGACAAAAGAGGGAGAAAATTAGTAAGTGGAGGGAGGGAGGGGGGGAGAGAGAGATCCAGTTACATAAGGCGTCCACACAGCGGGCGGCAGGCTCTCTCCTCGCCATTTTTACCATCGCAACAGGTTGAGTGTCGAGGAGGCGGCGGCTATTTGAGACTCGCTGCCCACGGCTACTTTGAGACGGAGATTGCGTAATTGTTTAATAGGGGCGACCCCGAATAGTCGACTATCACCGGCATAACGCAGCATCATCCGGGCCTACGGAGGTGACCCGCTGCCCCCTGGAGCTCCCGGAGAGCGACTTTTTCAATCAATTAGGAAACAAATGTATCAGTCGACTATAGGCCAGATTAGACCAATCGGATTCAACGATGTACATTCTTAGTTGGGGACTCCTCAAGCGTGAAAGACGAAGCTCGGTACCGTTTGATTTTTGTGGGCGGGCCAAACTGGTGGTAGATTCAGGACAAAAAGTGCAGTATAAGAAGTTCATAAATTGTATTGTTGAATATAAAAATGCATCACGATATCTCGACGTGATGAAAGATGAAATGTAACGTACGTATTTATCGCCCAGTTGTACTTATTGAGATGATATTCCTTTTTGGCCAATAGAAATGCTCAACGATGTTCCGTGTTATACATCATGTAATGTAGCATGAAAACACTCAGCATCATACACGTGTTTTCTGTCGACTCATCCTGTAAGTACGTTTTCTTCGTAAGTCGGCATGGCGACCGCGGAGCAGCACAGCTCGTTAATTAAAGGTGTTTGTTGGCAGGACGATGTGTTTCTGCTCCAGAAGGGTCCTTTAGTTCCTCTCGGTGCAGAAGTAGGAAGCCTTTGAAAGCGTCTCCTTGAAGGAAAGCGTTCCGACTCGTCAAAAAGATTGTGATAATATTTGCAGTTATTGTGTGTTATATGTAGGGATGCACGATAATTATCGGACCGATAATTATCGGCCCGATAATAGGAATTATGACGTCATCCCGATAAATCCGATACAATTATTAATACCTCCGATAATCCGACGATAGGATGTGTGTGTTAAAACAGTGCTACGGGTGGATTGGGATGAGGGACGTTAGTTTTTTTCTAGGCGCCTCCCGTTTAGCATGTGATGTGGTTACTGTGGTATCACAGGTTTCGGAGGAGGGAGTTAATCCACAAATCGAGCGCACCCCCCGTTCAGACCAGACGCGTATTTCTCCGCGGCGGTCGACAAGCGCTTCTGCTCAGCTGTTGTTCATTCAGAGCTATTTTTTCCATTAAACCCCATAAAATTAATACGCCATGTTTCTGTAACCAAGAAGTTTGTACACTTCTTGTATTTATCCGTTCTCTTTCTCTCGGAGAGAGAGAAAGAGAGCGCGCGAGAGAGAGAGAGAGAGAGAGAGAGAGAGAGAGAGAGAGAGAGAGAGAGAGAGAGAGAGAGAGAGAGAGAGAGAGAGAGAGAGAAAAGAGGGACACACACACAGACAGAGAGTGTGTATGGTATAGACAGTAGTAGTGCAGATATACCGTTGAAATACACATATTTGTTTATCTAC
>CM056843.1:16635508-16640508 GCA_029853015.1 Chelidonichthys spinosus | reverse complement strand
TTCTATCTGCCAGACTTGCCGACTGCGACTTTAATTACCCGTCTATCGCGGTCATCTCCCTCCGCCTCAGCCATCTTGATCCTTTAGTGTTGTTGTTCGGAAAGTGCCCCCGGAAGTAATTGAAACTTTATTGTCCACTCGAGGCCAGAAAATAAACAGTGACAGAATCGATTATGGCACATTGCCGCTTCCATGCTGAATCGTGCATGCCCCGCATTTCGATGCATCACCGAATCGATTATTGTTGACACCCCTAGTGTATTGTGTGTTTTTTTCGCAGGTATCTTTTATTTTTTGTTGTTGTATGTCTGTATGCACTGAGTTACGTAAAAGTCAATAAAAACAATAATGTGTGTACATATATACAGTGTGTGTGTGTGTGTGTATATATATATATATATATATATATATATATATATATATATATATATATATATATATATTAGGGTTGTCAAAGTTAACGCGTTAACGCAACATCCTCTTAACGCCGTTCATTTTTTTAACGCGCGATTAACGCTCGGTATTTAAAAAAAAACAAAAAAACGTGCATTGTATGATTTATGGTCGTTGGTGGCACCTGTAGTCTTGTTCCAGAGGGAAGGTGCGTGTCCACAGGCAGCGGTGTTTCCCCGCGTCCCATTCATTGTCTATAAGCGGTGCAATGCATTCTGGTAGCATCGGTAGAGTTGGCCGCTCCTCATTTGCCAACGTATAAGTTGAATCTACTTTATGCTAATCAGAGGCGCCGGGCTCGACTCGCCACCTCGGGAACGCTCGCGAACGCTCGCGAACGCTCGCAAAAATGTGTTGTTTGAAGGAGAGCGCCTGTCAATCATCCTCTAGTGGTTTTGGTAAGGGGATAAGTGTTAAATAAACATTTTCATAAATCAAGTATATTTGCCCTTATGTTGTTAAAAGTATTAAGAATATGAAAAAAATACATTAAGGTACATTTAGAAGAAAAAAAAATGTGCCAAAAAATGTGATTAATTTGCGATTGATCGCGAGTTAACTATGGACAAAATGCGATTAATCGCGATTAAAAAAATTAATCTTTTGACAGCCCTAATATATATACACATCCTAACATCCTGACATCCCCACATCCTGACATCCCTACATCCTGACATCCTAACATCCCGACATCCTAACATCCCGACATCCTAACATCCCGACATCCTGACATCCTAACATCCTGACATCCTAACATCCTAACATCCTAACATCCTGACATCCTGACATCCTGACATCCCGACATCCTAACATCCTAACATCCCGACATCCCGACATCCCGACATCCTGACATCCTAACATCCTAACATCCCGACATCCTGACATCCTAACATCCTAACATCCTAACGTCCTAACATCCTGACATCCTAACATCCTGACATCCTAACATCCTAACATCCTAACATCCTAACATCCCGACATCCTAACATCCTAACATCCCGACATCCTAACATCCTAACATCCTAACATCCCGACATCCTGACATCCTAACGTCCTAACATCCTGACATCCTAACATCCTGACATCCTAACATCCTAACATCCCGACATCCTAACATCCCGACATCCTGACATCCTAACATCCTAACATCCTAACATCCTGACATCCTAACATCCTAACATCCTAACATCCTGACATCCTGACATCCTGACATCCCGACATCCTAACATCCTAACATCCCGACATCCCGACATCCCGACATCCTGACATCCTAACATCCTAACATCCCGACATCCTGACATCCTAACATCCTAACATCCTAACGTTCTAACATCCTGACATCCTAACATCCTGACATCCTAACATCCTAACATCCTAACATCCTAACATCCCGACATCCCGACATCCTAACATCCTAACATCCTAACATCCCGACATCCTAACATCCTAACATCCTAACATCCCGACATCCTGACATCCTAACGTCCTAACATCCTGACATCCTAACATCCTGACATCCTGACATCCTAACATCCTAACATCCTAACATCCCGACATCCTAACATCCTAACATCCTAACATCCTAACATCCTAACATCCTGACATCCTAACATCCTAACATCCTAACATCCTGACATCCTAACATCCTAACATCCTAACATCCCGACATCCTAACATCCCGACATCCTAACATCCTAACATCCTAACATCCCGACATCCTAACATCCTTACATCCTAACATCCTTACATCCTGACATCCTAACATCCTGACATCCTGACATCCCGACATCCTAACATCCTTACATCCTAACATCCTTACATCCTAACATCCTAACATCCTGACATCCTGACATCCCGACATCCTAACATCCTAACATCCTAACATCCCGACATCCTAACATCCTGACATCCTGACATCCTGACATCCTGACATCCTGACATCCTAACATCCCGACATCCTAACATCCTGACATCCTAACATCCCGACATCCTAACATCCTGACATCCTGACATCCTAACATCCCGACATCCTAACATCCTGACATCCTAACATCCCGACATCCTAACATCCCGACATCCTGACATCCTGACATCCTAACATCCTAACATCCTAACATCCTGACATCCTAACATCCTGACATCCTGACATCCCGACATCCCAACATCCCGACATCCTAACATCCTAACATCCCGACATCCCGACATCCTAACATCCTAACATCCTGACATCCTAACATCCTAACATCCTAACATCCTGACATCCTAACATCCTGACATCCTAACATCCCGACATCCTAACATCCCGACATCCTAACATCCTGACATCCTAACATCCTGACATCCCGACATCCTAACATCCTAACATCCTAACATCCTGACAGCCTAACATCCTGACATCCTAACATCCTAACATCCTAACATCCTAACATCCTAACATCCCGACATCCTGACATCCTAACATCCTAACATCCTAACATCCTAACATCCTTACATCCTAACATCCTAACATCCTGACATCCTGACATCCCGACATCCTAACATCCTAACATCCTAACATCCCGACATCCTAACATCCTTACATCCTAACATCCTTACATCCCGACATCCTAACATCCTGACATCCTAACATCCCGACATCCTAACATCCCGACATCCTAACATCCTGACATCCTAACATCCTAACATCCTAACATCCTGACATCCTAACATCCTGACATCCTGACATCCCGACATCCCAACATCCCGACATCCTAACATCCTAACATCCTGACATCCTGACATCCTAACATCCCGACATCCTAACATCCTGACATCCTAACATCCCGACATCCTAACATCCCGACATCCTAACATCCCGACATCCTAACATCCTGACATCCTAACATCCCGACATCCTAACATCCCGACATCCTAACATCCCGACATCCTAACATCCTGACATCCTAACATCCTGACATCCTAACATCCTAACATCCTGACATCCTAACATCCTGACATCCTGACATCCCGACATCCCAACATCCCGACATCCTAACATCCTAACATCCCGACATCCCGACATCCTAACATCCTAACATCCTGACATCCTAACATCCTAACATCCTAACATCCTGACATCCTAACATCCTGACATCCTAACATCCCGACATCCTAACATCCCGACATCCTAACATCCTGACATCCTAACATCCCGACATCCTAACATCCTGACATCCTGACATCCTAACATCCTGACATCCTAACATCCTGACATCCTAACATCCCGACATCCTAACATCCCGACATCCTAACATCCTGACATCCTGACATCCTAACATCCTGACATCCTAACATCCTGACATCCTAACATCCCGACATCCTAACATCCTGACATCCTAACATCCTGACATCCTAACATCCTGACATCCCGACATCCTAACATCCTGACATCCTAACATCCTTACATCCTAACATCCTAACATCCTAACATCCTGACATCCTAACATCCTAACATCCTAACATCCTAACATCCTGACATCCTAACATCCTGACATCCCGACATCCCGACATCCCGACATCCCGACATCCCGACATCCTGACATCCTGACATCCTGACATCCCGACATCCCGACATCCCGACATCCTAACATCCCGACATCCTAACATCCTGACATCCTAACATCCCGACATCCTAACATCCCGACATCCTAACATCCCGACATCCTAACATCCTGACATCCTAACATCCTGACATCCTAACATCCTAACATCCTGACATCCTAACATCCTGACATCCTGACATCCCGACATCCCAACATCCCGACATCCTAACATCCTAACATCCCGACATCCCGACATCCTAACATCCTAACATCCTGACATCCTAACATCCTAACATCCTAACATCCTGACATCCTAACATCCTGACATCCTAACATCCCGACATCCTAACATCCCGACATCCTAACATCCTGACATCCTAACATCCCGACATCCTAACATCCTGACATCCTGACATCCTAACATCCTGACATCCTAACATCCTGACATCCTAACATCCCGACATCCTAACATCCCGACATCCTAACATCCTGACATCCTGACATCCTAACATCCTGACATCCTAACATCCTGACATCCTAACATCCCGACATCCTAACATCCCGACATCCTAACATCCTGACATCCTAACATCCTGACATCCTAACATCCTGACATCCCGACATCCTAACATCCTGACATCCTAACATCCTTACATCCTAACATCCTAACATCCTAACATCCTGACATCCTAACATCCTAACATCCTAACATCCTAACATCCTGACATCCTAACATCCTGACATCCCGACATCCCGACATCCCGACATCCCGACATCCCGACATCCTGACATCCTAACATCCTGACATCCCGACATCCCGACATCCCGACATCCTAACATCCTGACATCCTGACATCCTGACAGCCTAACATCCTTACATCCTAACATCCTAACATCCTAACATCCTAACATCCTAACATCCTGACATCCTGACATCCCGACATCCTAACATCCTGACATCCTGAC
>CM056843.1:16575508-16625508 GCA_029853015.1 Chelidonichthys spinosus | reverse complement strand
GATAAATTCTGCTTTTTTATTATTTGTGTGTCCTTACATCTCCAAGCTTGAAGGTTGATTTAGAAAAGTCGGGCTGTTACCATGGCAACCCCGCCTTTGTGCCTTTGCATCATTACCGAGTTTTAAGTGTCGGGGGAAACACAAAAGAAAAAAGAGTGTGTCCAGACCCTGGGTCAGCCCTTATTTGCCAATGGGTGAATGTCGTTTGTTTTAGTCACCTCCGGGTTTCAGCCGGGTGGAGCCTCGCCTCGTCTGGGACGACCCGGACGGCGTTACCTCGGTAACATGAAATGACACATCAAAGACGCTCGCACTTTTTAGATGTCTTGTGAGTGTTAAACTCCGCCCTAGTGGGGGTTGAAAGGTGTTTAAATCAAGTGCTTCCAGAAGCATAAAACCCTGCAGAAGAACGAGCTTTTCAAGGGTTCACACACACACACACACACACACACACACACACAATGACTGCAGCACCCCTACTTCTCCTCTTCTTCATTCCCTTTCATAATTTCCTCTCCTTCTCCTCCCTTCACCCTCCTCTTCTCTCTCCTAGTCCGCCATCTGCTGGAGGAAACAGGAACTGCAGCTCTTTGTCCCAGCTGGCGACCTTGGTTTAGTTTAGCATTCCTGCGGCGTGCGTCGGGAGACGAGCTCGGCCTCGTGATTACAGAAACACGGCCACGCTGCTGAAGGTCAGCGTGTCGTCGTCGGTTTTAATTAGTCGCCACCTGAACGTCTCCGGCTCGTTAATAAACAGCTGCTTCCTTCTGTCAGTCTCTGACCAAATACATAAAACATTAGGGAGGAGATGAAGATATTCACTGTTCATTTCTCAGCTTCTAAAAAGGAAATCATAATAATATCTGCAGATGGATTACAGGGATTGAGCCCCTAAAGAAGTGTGACGTTTGACACCTCATGACGTTTTAGTTCCTGTCATCAAAAAGAGCATTCCTCATCCAGGAGACAGGCAGACAGACAGACAGGCAGGCAGACAGGCAGGCAGGCAGACAGGCAGACACACAGACAGACAGGCAGACAGTCTGCAGGGAACAGCATGTTTCTGCTCATTAAAGACAGAATGATGTCGGCTGGTAGAAAACACTCAGCAGACGAGACTCTGATCCGACACTGAAAGCAGTCCGATGGTGCTGCGTAGGCAGACGTACACACACACACACACACACACACACACACACACACACACACACACGTCAGGACGGCTCAATGCAGCCGGCGGGACTCGAGTTCCCTGACGCAACGTTTCCGTCTCATTTAAGCAGAACGGTGTCGTATTAACCTCCATCAGTTTGACGTGTGTGTGTGTGTGTGTGTGAGTGAGTGAGTGTGAGTGAGTGAATGTGTGTGTGTGTGTGTGAGTGAGTAAGCGTGGGACGATATAAAAACTAATTATATAACAAAATAATTGTCATCCTGTAAAACTGTAAAATGATCAAATTGTTGAGCAACAAATAGTTTTATTGTGAAAAACAAACAAAACATGAAATATCGTGATCATAAATCATAAGCTCCGCCTTCATTCATAAACAATAAATAATGTCTCTTCTTTGCTACATGATCATTCCTGAATTTTTTCTACTTTTTAAATTTTTCAAATAATATTCATATATTATCCTGATGAAGGAAATCTTTTTATTTTATTTATTTAATGCCGTAAATTAGCATTGAAGCAGGGATTATCCCCTGTGTGTGTGTGTGTGTGTGTGTGTGTGTGTGTGTGTGTGTGTGTTGTCACTGCCAGACAGGTTCTTCCTGTTCTATTTATAGCCTGAAGGGAAATAAGCTTGTTCTTACTTGAACACACACACATTGAGAGCATATTTGCATGCTCCGCCTTATCTCCAGGGTGTGTGTGTGTGTGTGTGTGTGTGTGTGTGTGTGAATGAGAGAGAAACCCACACACACACACACACACACAAAGAGGTGTGCCCTGCAGCACACCTGAGGGGGCGTGGCTACCTGGCCAGGGAAGTTGGAGAGGGAGGAAGTGTCTGTATTGTGTGAGGGAGCTGCTGCCTGAAAGCAGCGCGTCGGCGGCGGCCGGGTTTGTCACGGAGCGTAGAAGGAGATCTGGCGAGGAAACATCAGAGAAAAGGTTAAAGAGGAGAAGATGTGAAGAGCTTAAAGAAAAGGAGTAAAAATAAGTTGAGAGATCGAGTTCCTAGGAGTCTCTCAGCCACCGAGAGACCAGACGGTGAGGTCATCGGCGGCGATGCCGGGGGGGTGTCGCCCCAGCGGGTGCTGCGTGATGGTGCCCCTGTTGTTCCGCTGCTCGGGGCTGGACGGCGAGGAGGACGGCCAGCTGGGCCACGAGGACCAGCTGGAGACCGGCAGCCTGGAGAAACCTCAGGAGGGTCTGCTGGGGGTCGAGGTAGGTTGTGGGGGGACCGGACCAGGAGGAGGTACTCGGTTGTATACCTCACTGGGGGGGGACTCTTTTCTACCTTCAGAGATGTGATATTTAACATTCAGAGCATTAATAAAGCAGCAAATGTAAAGCTGTATCAGAATGTCCTCTCAGCAGAGAGAAGTCCCGCAGTGTGTGTTGTAATCGGAGCTTCTCTTTCCCTTTGTTGACACGGCCGGACCATGTGTGCATGTCCAATCAGGCGTTGTTGTCTGTAGTCCCCCCCCAACCATGGTTTGGTCATGGTTTGCACTGTTGGCACCGCTAGCTGCAAGCCGCCGGCTCAGCATTCGTACATCACATCTTTTTAATAATTTTTTTTGGACAGCTATCACACTTTAGAATATGTTTTGTTTTTGCCTTTACACGGCTGTGTGTGTGTGTGTGTGTGTGTGTGTGTGTGTGTGTGTGTGACTGCAGCAGCTGACCTTTCACACGCTATTTGTTTTGTTTATGCAGACGTTTGTACAGTACACTTGCCCCTCGGCGGTAGCCAATCAGAAGGAGGCCTCAGTGTTATCCAATCAGGTGACTGGGATGTTAGTTTTTGGATAACCTGCCTGATGCCACTTTGTTTTTTGTTTTGAACAGTGTAACCTTCATGCCTGTAGGCTTTATTTGTTAAATTCAACAGAAATGTAGTTATAACTAGCTAATAAACGAGGAACTTAAACATAAATGCATCTTTTATCTGCAGGGGGAGTTTGGGTTTTACTGTTGTGCTTAAGTTGAACAGCATTTTATCACACGTGAATGCTTAGTCGCATTATTTTTAGCTTTAGCATGAATCTTTCTGGCATATTTTTAAATGTCCCCTAATGTGAAGGTATCGACACATAAAGGTTAGCTAGCGCGTTCGAGCAGCTTCTATAAGTTCATCCTGAGTCGGGTTCGTCCTTCAGCTGTATCGGCCAATGGTATGTCATCAGTCAAACACAAGCCACTGATTGGCTGTTAGTGTTGCTGCGGCAACCGCGGATAAGCCCCGCCTTGGGCGTTGGACTTATCGCCGTTATCTCGATGAAGTTATCTGACTTGAAATTCGACCTTTAGACCTTCTTGTTTGTTTTTTTCTTCTTGAGGCCTCGTTCTCTTTTTTATGTCGATTCTAAGACTTGTGAAGTATTTGTGTACCTTTTTTTCTGTCGTACCGCCGGGCTTTCTATTCCCGGCTTTCTATTCCCGGCTTTTCACTAATCAATCCTTCCTCTTCCTCCTCCTCTTCCTCCTACCCCTGTAACGCTGTGATTTTACACTTGAATTTGGTTGTTGATGAGCAACTTCACATGCAAGTACTCAAAACTTCCACACTAGTATTAATACTACGTAGAAAGTACCATTTTATTGGACTTTCCCAGAGCTTAAGAGACAGCTTGGCTGTTTGTCACTTACAACATTAGCATTTTGTTCATGAATCAGTGTGGAACGATGTACTTTTTGTATTAAACTCCCAGTGAAAGGGAAGTTTTGTGCTATTAGTTAACGTAAGCTTACATATTTAGTTTTACAGGAAAAGAGATGATTGGACTTTGATATAGGTCTAAATGGGGAAACATGTAAATGATGTTTAATGTTAAACACACAGTATGACTTGAGATGTGATCTCAAACTGCTAAAAGGCATTTTTCAAACCCAGTGATGCATTGAATTGTTGTTTTCTTGGAACTTCAGTGCAACACTAAAGGCCCATTTGGTCTAAAGTGTCGGTGATAAAACCGAGATGGCGCCGTTACACGGGAACTTTTTTTTATCACACAAACACTTTCGGTTTCTGCTTTCATTTAGAAGTTCACTCTCTCTCGTTTGTCCCGCCGTCGGTTCGGCGTGTCGTGGTTGTCCAGAAGCTGGCAAACCTCCCGTCTGTGTTTTGACTTGGTTTTTCCCTTCGGGGCAGATTTCCCTCCCAGATCACCACCGACCCGGAGACCTCGCCACGTCACCAGCCACCACCTCGGGGTCGGCCTGCTGCCAGATACACAGCTGTGTTGTGGAATGACAATATCCGTCCTGCCTCTCTCCCACTCCCCTTTTAGCACTTTGCACACTTTGTCATTTCATACTGCGGTCGTAAACATTGTGTTATGACTTACACAACTGCAGTGTGAAGATAAAAACAACGTGAAGCAACATGTTTAGATGTGAAGAGTATCTGCATTGTGACGTATTTCTGAGTAATTTAGACTTGATGGTTGAAAAGACCTTCTTCACCTCGGAATTTGACTTTTTGGCATAATATGAATGTGAATGTGTGTCATTTTAATGGTTGATAATTAAAAGACCTTATTGACTTCTTGCTGAGTACGTGGCGGTAGCATCTAATTGGGACAGAATATGAGCTTTGTTTTCTCTTTAGAAGGTTGTACTTTTGTTAGCGGACGTACTTTTCGTTAGGGAGCTCCAGTAAAGGAAGTACAGTGACGTTTCCACTCCGGCTTCATCCTGCTGTGTGTGTGAACGCCTCAGAGTTCTGAACGCAGCTTTGTCATTGGAGGAATGTTGATGAAGTTGGCGTCACGCAGCAACGTGATCAGAGTTTAAAAATTGCATCGTTATGTGATTTGCGCCTGGGTGTCCCCTCTTCCAGGTAATGAGGATCTCCATGGCGAACCCCGACGTCCTATCCCATCTCAAGTTGATTACCCATGATGCATTCTGTCCTCTCAGGGCTCTCCACACATGAACATAGAGGAGAGAAGAAACGTTAGATGACTGGAATGTGTTTTCTGGTCTTGATGGATTCGCCTTTCGGCAACAACAACAGAAGAAAGAGCAAACAAGCAAAACAAACGAGTCGTCTTGGTGACACTATCCCGGCCAACCTCCCTTCTGTTTATCTGTCAACTCCGTGAAGAATCGCTGTCGCCTTAGTCATTCAGAGTTATCCGTTTGTCTCGGCTCTCTACAGAAAAGTGTGAAGGAGGGAATCCTGTTAAAGCAGACCAGTTCTTTCCAGAGATGGAAGAGGAGGTACTTCAAACTCCGAGGGAGGACCCTCTACTACGCCAAAGACTGCAAGGTACTTTAAATACCAGCTATTTGTAATAAACTGTATTAGGGTTGGGCGGTATGAGCAAAATCTTATATCATGGTATGAATAATTTCATATCACGGTAACAGTATATATCACGGTATGGTTTCCCCCCTGTAAATTCAATTAATGGCTTAAAAATAACCATACTGTCGCATTTGATCAGTTTCCTCTTTTATTTTAATTTTCTCACAGCAGCATAACATTATTCTAAAGAAAATATAATAATATAATAAACAATAAGCCACAAAGAATGTGCAAATGTCTGGTTAACATTTGAACTCCAGTTTTAACTTAAGCTATAGTGTGTATGCAAATGTAAACACAGAGCTCCATCTTATTAAGAAATAAAAATAACAAATGAGAAAAAGTATGCGTCGTGATGGCCTCCGTTATCTCCCTCCATCGATGTAATTTATTGTCATATGGGGTGCCATCGGCGAAAGACTCATAATACTGCTTCGCATGTTTTATTTAAGTGGTGGAAGAGGTTACCGGTGTTTCCACCTGCAGCAGCAACAGTCGCGCGACACTCTTTGCAGAGTATCGCTTTTTGTTCGTTGTCGGATTTTCTAAATCCGAAAAAGTTCCAACAGACGTAGCGCTCTTTTTCGGAAAGAGTTGGGTGGGTCGCGCTGCCTCCGTTTCCTCGTGATGTTCACTCTCCGCCTCCGCCATGATTGTTATTACTCAGGTGAAGCTGTTTCTTCGTCGTGCTCATGCAACCACGCAAGCAGTCTGCTGCAATGCCCGCAGTGCCCCGTGTGTCGAGGCGGTGTAATTACAGTGACTCAGAGCGACGCCGCAGACATATGCGCTTTCGCCGGTATAAACGGTATTGCAAAATCTCTACCGGTGGACACTTTTATACCGTCACACGGTATAATACCGTCATACCGCCCAACCCTAAACTGTATCATTGTTTATTCTATGCCCAGATCCTGGGTACGATACTAGAGAAGGAAAAATCAGCTTTCTTTTGTGTCCATCAGTCCCTGATCTTCGATGAAGTGGACCTATCGGACGCGAGTGTGGCCGAGACCAGCACCAAGAACATCAACAACAGCTTCACGGTGAGGAGGAGGTGCTCAAAACCGTACATCCGGCTCAGTTTTCAATGCTGCCAATGGTGTTTGGATTCATCGCTATGGTTCAGGCATTCGTGGTACCCTGAGGATGAATCCCACTGGCTTTGGATGTCCTGCCTGGCAGCTTGCCGGGAACTAGCGAGGCTTTACTAGCGAGGCTTTTGAATCCACGAATAATGTGATAAATGTTGTTTTTGACTGTGGAGACACTTTTGAACGTTCCCTTTCTTTCTTTCGCTCCAGGTCATCACGCCATTTCGGAAGCTGATGTTATGTGCAGAGAGCAGGAAGGAAATGGAGGACTGGATCGGCGCTCTCAAATCCGTCCAGAAATGGGAAACCTACGAGGTTTGGCGTTTTTACATCTCTTCATATTCTCTCTTCGCCAAATGAACCATCCTTTGATAGAAAAGCTTGCGTTTGATCTGTTTTTGTTGAGAAAAAAAGGCTTTGCACTTCACTCCTTAATTCATCTCCCGTCTGTTCTATTTTGTTTTGCTTTGTCGGAGGACACACTCTCCTCCTCCTCCTCCTCCTCCTCTCCTCTCTTATGTACTTTTAATTTCAGCTCTTTGCCAGCAGATTAATGTCGCTCATAACAATCCGACCCTCCGCTCTAACGTTAGCTGCCGTCCGGCTCGGTTTAAAACCTCTCAGGTTTTTGGGCTTTCCTCGCGTTTAAAGGTGTAATTGATGATGATGTCACGTGCTTGTTTGTTCCTCCTCTGTTGTGTCAGACTTCCTTGTGTCTCGATCCCCCGGGCCCACTAAGTTTAATATTCATTATCTCCTCCATGCATTCATACATCCTCTGGCTGTGTAGCTGGAGTCATATTCTCTCTTCCCCCGAGGCTACTCATTCTGATGGAGCTCTGATGATCTCCCCCCCCCCCCCCCCCCCCTGCAGGCCAGCCAGTTCAACATGGAGCATTTCTCCGGGATGCACAACTGGTACGCCTGCTCACACGCCCGGCCGACCTTCTGCAACGTGTGCCGGGAGGCGCTGCCGGGCGTCACCTCCCACGGCCTTTCCTGCGAAGGTACAAACCCACACCGGATCGTCTGAGCAGGAATCTTTGACTTTGACCCGTCGGCCTCGTTGACATGTGACTGTGACGCTTAACAAGTAGCTTTATAGCTCCTTATTGCACTGTGGAAACCCTCCTACTGATGCAGAAACACACAGGTTTCATACAAGGTCACATACGGGATGTTCAGCGCCCTGCTGCTTAATCCCTCTAGAACCAAATCTAAAAGTTTAGCAGCAAACTGGTTACCTGTCCAGGTGTACCCTGCCTTCGCCCAATGACAGCTGGGATCGGCTCCAGCCCCCCGCGACCCTGAATACAGGATAAGCGGTAGACGATGGATGGATGGATAAACTGTATTTATGTGTTGGACATAGAATTAAGTAAAACATTAGATTGGAAAACAAGACATAAACATAAAAAAATTTGCAGTAGAATACATAGAATCTATATGAAAAATCAAACCTACTGAATAAATAACATAATAATATTATTGAAATATTATATTTGAGAAGATGTGTTTGTTGTGTTTTTAATTAGATGTTCGGCTGATTATCATTTGAGTTTATCCGACTGGCCCTCATGAATGAATTGCATGTTTCATGTAATGAATGTGTTGAAGTTTGTCTGACGTGTCTCCGGTTTCCGTCCAGTCTGTAAGTTCAAGGCTCATAAGCGCTGTGCCGTTCGCTCCACCAACAACTGCAAATGGACCACGCTGGCCTCCATAGGAAATGACATCATCGAGGACGAGGAAGGGGTGAGTGGGTTTCCCGCCCAGAGATACCGGCTCCATGTGAACACACACTGATGATGCTTCTCTGCCAGGTCTTCATGCCTCACCAGTGGCTGGAAGGAAACCTGCCCGTCAGCGCCAAGTGTGTGGTTTGTGACAAGAACTGCGGCAGCGTGCGGCGGCTGCAGGACTGGCGCTGCCTCTGGTGCAAGGCCATCGTAAGTGGGATTCACTGCCGGTTCGTCCGGTCGCTGGTATCCATGGTGACAGAGTCAGAATTCATTATTTCTGTGGTGGGAGAAAAAAACCTGAAGCCAGAATTTTCAATTTAAATGTCCCTAAATGTTGACTTCCTGTAGGAAAAGAAAACAGGAAGTGCTGTGATACCGCCTTCAAAACAAAAGTGCAACATGGAAAATAAGAAATATTAGCACTGTCGCCTCACAGCAAGAGGGTCCTGGGTTCGATTCCCGGGTCGGGTCCGGTTCCTTCTGTGTGGAGTTTGCATGTTCTCCCCGTGTAAGCGTGGGTTCTCTCCGGGTTCTCCGGCTTCCTCCCACAGTCCAAAGACATGCAGGATGGGGATAGGTTCATTGGTGACTCTAAATGTCCCGTAGGTGTGAATGTGAGTATGAATGGTTGTTTGTCTCTACATGTCAGCCCTGCGATAGACTGGTTACCTGTCCAGGGTGTACCCTGCCTTCGCCCAATGACAGCTGGGATCGGCTCCAGCCCCCCGTGACCCTGAATACAGGATAAGCGGTAGAAAATGGATGGATGGATGGAATAGAGAGTCACCCGTCGCTCCTCCACACTCCAAATATGGTCACTTCCTTTTACTGTTTGCTAAAAACCCTGACCCCTGAAAAAACCCTCAAGGCCGTAGTCCAGAAACTTATATAGTCTTCACAGACACACACACACACACACACACACACACACACCCACACACACACACACACACCCACACACACACACACACTTAAATGGTGGTGGTATTTGTAAAGGTTACTGAACTGACATTTGGTGGATTTCAGAGGGATGTAATGACCTTTCTGCTTCTACTGTGTGTGTGTGTGTGTGTGTGTGTGTGTGTGTGTGTGTGTGTGTGTGTGCCTGCGTACACAGGTCCACAACAGCTGTAAAGAACAAATGGGGAAGGTTTGTCCATTGGGCCAATATCGTGTGTCAATCATCCCTCCTACTGCACTTAACAGCATCGACTCGGATGGTGAGACACACACACACACACACACACACACACACACACACACAGGCTCTTCTGTACATAGTAGTGTATGTACAGTAAGTGTCACCGTTCACCTGCACATTCCCTTTGATCCCTTGTTATTTGAAACAAATAAGATTTAAGCTCAAAGCTTTCTAGTAGGAATTAAAAAAAGAGGAATATTTGAAAAAATATTTGTTAGAAAGAAATCGTATTTAAAAATATGTGTGAAAAAACAAGCATATCTGTCTTCAGAAATGTACAATGTTGACACAAATCCAGTTCCCCAGCTTTTCTCACCATGAACCAGAATGCGTTTGTCTCCTTGCAGGCTTCTGGAAGGCCACGTCAGCGTCCTGCTCCAGTCCTCTCCTGGTCCTGGTCAACTCCAAGAGCGGAGACAACCAGGGGGTGAAGTTCCTCCGCAAGTTCAAGCAGCTGCTGAACCCGGCCCAAGTCTTTGACCTGATGAACGGAGGACCAGAACTCGGGTAGCTGGAGTACTGCAGTACTTTTACACGTTTCCAGTTGGTCACGACTGTAGATTTCGCTGCCTTTTTCATGACGTCGACCTCTTGACCTTTTGTGCTTCGTTCCTCCCCTCAGCCTCCGCCTTTTCATGAAGTTTGTGACGTTCCGTATCCTGGTGTGTGGAGGCGACGGCAGCGTGGGCTGGGTGCTCTCAGAGCTGGATAAACTCAACCTCCATAAACAGGTGAGGAGGAGGAGGTGGAGGAGGGGGATGATGTAACGTTAAAGGTGCAAAACGCTCAGAGAAAGCAGATAGCTACCTTGTGTTCAAGTTGTAAATGTTTTTTTAAAAACTCACTGGAACGAAAGCAAACATGTCAAACCTGAGGCAGAAAGAGAGTTAATTATGAAACGGAGAGAAAGTGATAAATAAAGAAGGAAAAGACGGAGGTGAAGAGAAAGTGAAGGTCAAATTACCGATGATACACCGATTACCTCATCTAATTAAGTCATCCTCATTAATTAACGCTGTGTTGAAGAACATGTTTTTTAATTTTCCATGAGTTACTCATTTAAGAACATAAGTGCCACGACTAATCAGTGTGAAGTCTTTCGGCCGTGTCAGATAAATCCAATTAGATTAGTGTCGACCAATGAGATTCCTCTGGATGCTTTTTCACATTGTTCTGAATTGCATCTTTGATCATCATTTTACTTTTTTTTTTTGTTACAGGATTCTGTACTCTATACTATAATTTACCATTTCATAATTCACACAACTTGAAACTTATTCGCCATCATTTATTAAATTATTTGAAAGTGTAATGTTTGCCTACTTTTTTAATATTGAAGCTGGAAATCCAAAATAAAGAAAACTGAAGATTTAAATGTGACTTATTACTGTAGTAGGCAACTTTTTCAGTTGGTCAGTCCGGACTGCAACTAGTGTGGACTAATGTGTCACAAAATATTTAGTTTAGAATAAATAGAATGCATTCTTAACAATAATAATAATAATAATAATTGTATATTATTGCCAAGAGTGTCTTGAAAAAGTTGTCTCGCTTGCATTCATGGTAGACAATTTAAAAATAGAGTCTGGTTTAAAAAATACAGCATCCAAAAATATTCTTTATTTATTTAGTTATTTATTCATAGGGAAACATGATGATTCATGATCATCAACCTGACTTCAGATTATTTGATATATAAAAAAGATGGTTGACATGATCTCTGACACAATATTAATATTATTTTCATTAAAAATGTAACGTGATACAAGTGAGTTTAAGTGACATTTTAGAGTTTTAGGCATATCGTAACGATTATTGGGAAAATATCATGAATCGGAATACTCCTGGCCACGATAATCGTGATATTTTCATATCCCCCTTCTGACTCTTGTTTGGTAGTTTAGTGACCTAGACTGAAGGAGGTGAACATGATTAGTCTTGTGCTGATTCTGGTTGAATTTAAATCCGCTTGTTTGCAGATGACCGATTGTCTTACATTGCAGTGCCAGCTCGGGGTGCTGCCTCTGGGAACCGGG
Source organism: Chelidonichthys spinosus (assembly GCA_029853015.1). Taxonomy (NCBI): domain Eukaryota; kingdom Metazoa; phylum Chordata; class Actinopteri; order Perciformes; family Triglidae; genus Chelidonichthys; species Chelidonichthys spinosus. Next base: position 16,613,952 of record CM056843.1, on the reverse strand, counting down.
AACGACCTGGCCCGGGTTCTGGGCTGGGGGGGCCTCTGTGACGACGACGCTCAGCTGCTGCAGATCCTGGAGAAGCTGGAGAGAGCCACCACCAAAATGCTGGACCGGTAAGTCTGCGTGGGCTTTCCCGTGACGTTGGACTTAGTTGCTTCGAGCTACATCTTCAATACGACTGAGAGGAAAACTGTCCCGGATGATTTCTCACAATAAGTCGAGGAAATCCCACATGACCGAATGAATTAACGCTGTGCTGCTCACGGTTCTATATTCGTCAAGGGCAGCAGGCGGGAGCAGGAAGCAGTCGAAGCAATAACGATAATTAGCTAACGGTGCTTCAGGCTATTTATTTCTATTTATACCACTTGGGAAAGATTAATTAACAGAAATAACTTGGCACAGTGTTGAACGTGAAGCAGCATTACTAGCTGCCTGTGGTTAAAAATGGACTCATATCGACCAATCACAATCACTGATTTGAGTCCTTTTGATATTGTATTTACATTTACCTAAAAGTTTATTAAATATCTATCTAGAACATGGAAATAACAGCTGCTTCCTGCCAAGAAATACTCCGGCCATGAACACCTTATGAAAGCACAAATCTAAGCCCATTTTGTTAGCTTCGGGCAGAGCTAGGCTAGCGCCCCCTTCCAGTAACGGACTAATGGTTGAAAGTGACCAAATGTACTTCCAACTACCTATTAAAGTAAAAGTGCAGACTCCAAATAGGTTGCATACATGTCTCTTGTCTTGATCTGGCTAGCTGATGATGAAGCTGATTTTATGATGTTTTTCCAGATGGAGTGTGATGACGTACGAAGTTCCCACCACCACTAAAGGCACGCTGGTAGCGAAAGACGACGACGGCCTCGATTCCCCTCTTCAGGTAAAGAAGCCGTCTCAGCTGTCGAGTGTTTCTGGTACTTGGATTCCTGCATTATTCTGGTGATCATTTAGGTCAACATTTCCCAAAGGAGCGATCAGATTTCTTCCAGTTCATTTAAAATGACCACTTTTTATGTCATCAAAACTTTATTTTATTGTAAAACAGCTGTTTACAAACGCTCACACAACTCCTGCAGTATAATTCAAGTCTTATTTATCCAGAAATACACTCACTCCTTTCTTATATACTTCAATTCAACAAAGCATTTCTCCTGTTTTTTTTAATTCCACAAGAAATAACAAGCTTTTCTTCAAGAATTCAAAGTAACATGACATGATTAAATGATACAAAAATCATAATTTTGATGCAATCCCACACCTCCACTCACAAGATGCTTTACCCTCCTGGGCAGATTTAAATTTCACGTTTATCAGCCATAAAAAATGGTTTGACCAAACGGCATATTTTTAAATCCCATTATGAAAAATTGCTGCATTTACATCCAATTAAAGATTGTGATTTTTTTTCCAGCTGACGGTGAAAAAACAGACCAATTTTAAAAAGAATAATCTCAGGGAAGGAAACCTCTTATGAATGTGAATGTGTTTTCTCTCTCAGGTCCACATCACTCAGTATGCAGACTCAGTGGCCTCCCACCTCGCCAAGATCCTGGACTCGGACAAACACAGCGACGTCATCTCCTCGGCCAAGTACGTGAACACTTTCTGAATGAAGACGGGTGAGAGTCCAGATGAAAACGGAGAGTAGAGAGGCCAAGGAAACGGAGGCCAGTGTTGATCTGTTTTAAACCCTCTTCAGGGACTCCAGGACGCTCCGTGTCGCCGAGCAAAAACCTGCTTTAAGATTGTTACCAGGTTTCATGTGTGTGTGTGTGTGTGTGTGTGTGTGTGTGTAAGTAATCTACATCAACAGTGACAGCACGGTGATTTACCAAACCTGAAACGTGTCTCACCTCTGACTCGTTTACTGTTCAACGTTAATCACCCTAACCCATCTCTCCCCCGTCTCCCTCCCCCGTCTCCCCCCCAGGTTCCTGTGTGGGACGGTGAATGACTTTGTGGCGGAGGTGGGGAAGGCGTACGAGCGAGCCACGGAGAACAAGGAGGAGGCAGACGCCATGGCAAAGAAGGTAAATGTGTGTGTTATGTAAGTGCTTGTGTAACAGTGTAGGTGTGTGTGTGTGTGTAGTTGTGCAGAAGGTTAAGCATCCACATTTTGTATGTCATAATTTGCACACTTGTTGACGTGTACTTTAAACTCCTCCATGTGACTCTGAAGCCATATAAACACCAAACTGATCTTCTAGTGTTCACTGCTGAATGAGAAGCTCGACTCCCTCGTCAAGGCCTTGAGTGAAGAAGCAGAGGCTCAGGTAAAAAAACTCTCATCATAGTTATTCATAGTCTCATAACAGTTCTAATGCTTCATATCAAGCTGAAGGAGGCAACCTCTAGTTCTGAAGAGTGAAGCCGAAGCTGAAGTGCCTTAAAGCTGCATTCTCTCTGCTGGCCACCAGGGGGCGACTCCTCTCTGGTTGTATAGAAGTCTATGAGAAAATGGTCCTACTTCTCTCTGCTGGCCACCAGGGGGCAACTCCTCTCTGGTTGTATAGAAGTCTATGAGAAAATGGTCCTACTTCTCTCTGCTGGCCACCAGGGGGCGACTCCTCTCTGGTTGTATAGAAGTCTATGAGAAAATGGTCCTACTTCTCTCTGCTGGCCACCAGGGGGCGACTCCTCTCTGGTTGTATAGAAGTCTATGAGAAAATGGTCCTACTTCTCTCTGCTAGCCACCAGGGGGCGACTCCTCTCTGGTTGTATAGAAGTCTATGAGAAAATGGTCCTACTTCTCTCTGCTGGCCACCAGGGGGCGACTCCTCTCTGGTTGTATAGAAGTCTATGAGATAATGGTCCTACTTCTCTCTGCTGGCCACCAGGGGGCGACTCCTCTCTGGTTGTATAGAAGTCTATGAGAAAATGGTCCTACTTCTCTCTGCTGGCCACCAGGGGGCGACTCCTCTCTGGTTGTATAGAAGTCTATGAGAAAATGGTCCTACTTCTCTCTGCTGGCCACCAGGGGGCGACTCCTCTCTGCTTGTATAGAAGTCTATGAGAAAATGGTCCTACTTCTCTCTGCTGGCCACCAGGGGGCGACTCCTCTCTGGTTGTATAGAAGTCTATGAGAAAATGGTCCTACTTCTCTCTGCTGGCCACCAGGGGGCGACTCCTCTCTGGTTGTATAGAAGTCTGAGAAAATGGTCCTACTTCACTCTGCTGGCCACCAGGGGGCGACTCCTCTCTGGTTGTATAGAAGTCTATGAGAAAATGGTCCTACTTCTCTCTGCTGGCCACCAGGGGGCGACTCCTCTCTGGTTGTATAGAAGTATATGAGAAAATGGTCCTACTTCTCTCTGCTGGCCACCAGGGGGCGACTCCTCTCTGGTTGTATAGAAGTCTGAGAAAATGGTCCTACTTCACTCTGCTGGCCACCAGGGGGCGACTCCTCTCTGGTTGTATAGAAGTCTATGAGAAAATGGTCCTACTTCTCCCTGCTGGCCACCAGGGGGCGACTCCTCTCTGGTTGTATAGAAGTATATGAGAAAATGGTCCTACTTCTCTCTGCTGGCCACCAGGGGGCGACTCCTCTCTGGTTGTATTGAAGTCTATGAGAAAATGGTCCTACTTCTCTCTGCTGGCACCAGGGGGCGACTCCTCTCTGGTTGTATTGAAGTCTATGAGAAAATGGTCCTACTTCTCTCTGCTAGCCACCAGGGGGCGACTCCTCTCTGGTTGTATAGAAGTCTATGAGAAAATGGTCCTACTTCTCTCTGCTGGCCACCAGGGGGCGACTCCTCTCTGGTTGTATTGAAGTCTATGAGAAAATGGTCATCCAACAGACCAGAAAGCAGGGGATGCTTTAGAGGGCGGGGCTTACCTGCTGATTGACAGGTCGCTAACACGCTACCAATGCTGGTTAGCTACTTAGATGACTTTAACACTGAGCTGTACAGCTGACCTTGACTAATGAAGCTCATGTTAGCAGCTTCATACCAGAATCCACATGGATCTATAAAACATTGGAAACTGAAGAATAGACAACAGATTCCCTCTCTGAGATACTGAATTGTTTGCTCAGTGAGGATATAAAGTGTTCCACTCAGCTGAAACTCCGGGGGTTTGAAACCCCTCCGATCCACCCCCGGAGCCTTTTACAGGAACAGCAGCAGAAAAACAATGATGTGTTTTTCACACCTCTTAAGTTTCCTCACAGGAGCTAAAAAACTGTACAGCTTTTTGTGTCTCTGCTCTGCGGTCTTTTATTCCCAGTTTGACGTCGGTGCTCTAAAAGAAATTAACGCAGCCATCAAAATGTTGCAAAGTATCGTTTCCTATTTGATTAAATAAATCTCTCTCAGTTGTGCCTGTAATGAATATTAAAGTATTTCCCAGAAACAAGAGGGGGAGATGTCTCACTACGGAAGAATGAGGTGACATTTACCGGTGTAACACCACCGCTTCAGTGATAATGTGACGAAGCTGGAGACTCGTAAAATCAATGAATTACCGTAATTATCTCACTGGGGAATAAACCAAAAAAAGGTCACCCGACAGGAGAACTCTAGGATGTGTTAAAGCATTTTTCCCCCGTCACTTCCAGGTGGTGCCGGCGGGTTCGGCGCCCAGTCAGGAGAGCGGCGTGCCGAGCGTGGGAAGCGACCTGGATCTGGGTTCGGAGGGCAAAACGTACCGGTCCAAGGAGCAGCTGATGCTCCGGGCCAACAGTCTGAAGAAAGCCTTGAGGCAGATCATCGAGCAGGCGGAGAAAGGTAAGACCTCTCTCCCAGAAAACATACAATTTCCCCGCCTTTAATCATTTGACGCTAACCAGACGGCGTCATTTCAGTGGTGGACGAGCAGAACCGGCACACGCAGGTCCAGAGGATGTCGTCCTCGTCCTCCATCAAGAGAGAAAACAGCGAGGAGCTGAAGGACGCCGAGCCACGTGAGTGTCTCTTATGTTTGGACTCCAAACTCCAAAATGCTGCTTTTACAAATCTTTGGGGGGAAATCATCAGGTTTTTTAAAAAAACTGCTAGACATTGGCAGAAGACAACTCGAGAATATTGCATAACTGTGCTGTTATTTTCTCTGTAGAAACGTTTATAATTCCAGTTTAAGAAGGAATCGCTGCATAATTATAACATTTATCGTTCGTCCAGGTCAAGGAAACTTAAGTCCGACGTCCCCGATTGTCCTTGAGAAAGCCGAGAGCCTCCACACTGTGACCTTCAGCGAGGACACTGTGTATGTCTTTGTGTCTTACTGTCCTTTACATCGTATCCTTCATGTACCAGCTGTGGCTGAATAATGGATTATCACATTTTTAGTAAACAATCTACGTATCTTCCGTGTTGGCAGACAATGCTCAGAAAAGTGTGTGATGAACAACTACTTCGGCATCGGCCTGGACGCCAAGATTTCTCTCGAGTTCAACAACAAGCGAGACGAGCACCCTAAAAAATGCAGGTATGAAAACACACAAAACATAATATAATAACAGATCATTGTCCTGTTTACTGTTTCTCCACCCATCAGCATCTATTTAGTATTCATCACATGTATTTAAATTACTTTTACATTTTTCTTGCTTGGAAACTCTCCAGGAGATTTATTTATGGAGCATAAAGGGTTTAAGATTGTCTCAGGGTCTCTTTTAGATATTCTTTATAGCATATTATTCCATTATTTCCTAAGTAATACCAGTTAAACACAAGGCAGGGTCCGATACATACAGCAGCAAATCATCTGCCTACATAGAAAGTCAAATTTCTCTGCTTAAATCAATGCAGTTTTTGGTCAGTGTTTGACTTCATTCAACAACTTTTGTGATGTGGGAGTGTTGTGTTTTTTATGTTTAGTAATATTGAGTTCATAGTTTAAAGAGAAACGTGAATACAGTGAATAGACTCCACCCACTTTCTAACTTTCACTGACCACAGCGACTCGGCTTAAACCCATCCATTGACGTCATTTTTGATCGATAACGTCTAATTGTTGTGTTGATCGGATTCTTCCTCCTGTCTTTTCCTGCAGCAGCCGCACCAAGAACATGATGTGGTACGGAGTGCTGGGGACCAAAGAACTGGTCCAGAAGACCTACAAGAACCTTGAGCAGAGAGTTCAGCTGGAGGTGAAGATGAGGCATATTTAGGGAAAGCAAAATACCATCAGCCCTTTTTCTTGGTTTTTAACCTTCTCTCTCTCTCTCTCTCCTCCCTCCTCTCTCTCTCTCTCTCTCTCTCTCTCTCTCTCTCTCTCTCTCTCTCTCTCTCTCCCTCTCTCTCTCTCTCTCCCCCTCCAGTGTGACGGGGTTCCCATGTCACTGCCAAGTCTGCAGGGCTTGGCTGTGCTCAACATCCCCAGCTATGCCGGTGGCATCAATTTCTGGGGAGGCACCAAGGAGGATAATGTGAGTGCTGTGAAGGAAGTAGCATCGGGTGTGTGTCGGGTCCGATGACTGTTCTCGGTTTGACTCTCGACTCTCATGTTCAGAACTTTGGCGCTCCATCGTTTGACGATAAGAAGTTGGAGGTGGTGGCCGTGTTTGGCAGCATGCAGATGGCCATGTCCAGAGTCATCAACCTGCAGCACCACCGCATTGCACAGGTAACGCACCTCAGTCCCAAAGGGTTTCACAGAGTTAAAATGTGGATAAAAACAGACTTTCTTCAACACATGCACATACTCCCGAGTATACAAACAAGAAATCTCATCTGACGGCTGCCATTTTGTTTTTTTTTTTTTTTCGTCTCAGTGTCGTCAGGTGAAGATCACCATCCTCGGGGAGGAGGGGGTTCCAGTGCAGGTGGACGGTGAGGCCTGGATCCAGCCGCCGGGCATCGTCAAGATCGTCCACAAGAACCGAGCGCAGATGCTCACCAGAGACAGGGTGAGGTCCAACTCCAGTATTATGTGATGTTAGGTAGATACGTCCATTTGTAAGATGTTAATTATTATTATTAGACATTTATAAGCACTTATAACACACTTGTTAACAGTTTATAGATCATAAAAGCCTTCTTAGAATTGTTGTAGCATTATAAACACATTTGACTATAAATTACCTGTTATGTCATTGCTAAACCTTTACTGAGCTTTATTTCCTTATTAAGATTAATACATACTTTATTATGCATTTATTACCAATTAACAATGTTATTAACGGGTAATGATGCTGCCTTATACGGCTTTACCTGCAAAAACATCGTAAAAAAGCGGTGTTTGTTACAGTATTACAGTGCATGTACATATATAGTGTATGTATACAGAAAACAACAGTATTGGCTTTAAATACTCATCATTTCATAAATCTTGCAGCCAGAAATCCGCTCCCGGCTCTCTGGCTTCAGCTCTGCCCACGTTGTTGACTCTTTCTATTTTGGGATTTTATTAAATCCCATTCATACCCACCGTGTTTGTTCTCCTTTCAAACCTTTTTTCTTTTCTTGAGCCGAGAACAGTTTGTTTCCAGGGTTTCCATCTTTGCGTACCGCAGAGAGATAATGGCGTCTTAGACGTGTCGGCTTTCAGTCTGATGGTCACTTTCCGCACTAAATGTGCCCATGCCGGTCAAATTCTCCTTTCGTGCCACCAGGCTTTCGAGAGCACGCTGAAGTCGTGGGAGGACAAGCGGAAGATTGACAGCTACCGGGCCAGCCGACCTCGCCTGAACTCGCAGCAGTCCATGGAGTACCTGACGGAGGAGGAGTGTGCTCAGGTGCAGCAGCTTGGCATCGTGGCTGACACGCTCATCAACAAGTAAGAAGCATTTCACACTTCCTGTGGCCTGGACAAAGTCTTGCTCAAAGGCATTTTAGCTGCAACGAATACATGTTACTTCCTAAGATACATTGGCTGGATTTTACTGCCACCGAGTTTGAACTTCAGCTCAAGAAAGTTGGCACTTTCCAAATTTTGAATTTTGAGTTTTCTCTGCCGCACCAATTTTATTTGTGTTTTTTGTGCTTCAAAATCAACCATTTGTGTCCGATCTCCATAATTGTGCTTTTCCAGCCTGTTGAAATAATAACGGCTCTTTCCTCGTAGGATCCGCGAGGCGGCCAAGACCCACAAGCTGGTGGAGCAAGAGCTGGCTCACGCCGTCAACGCCACCGCCCTGGTGCTCACGGAGGCCAAGCTGTCCAGCCCCGAGGTAAGACGGCGAGCCGGGGGGCAGATGGCGTCCAGATTGTGAAGCCCTCGCCCGTTCATCAGCCTGTTGACCTGAAACGCATCAGTGACACACACAGCGTTCAGGATTTCATACAAAAAGACAAATAACAAAACATTGGTCTGAATAAACAAACCGAAAACTGGTTTGTTTTAATGGACAGACAAAGATTTAGTGAGAAGTGACCTTGCAAACTAAACCTGCTTAAAAATGACTTTGCATTTTTAAAAGATGCAGATATATTACAAGAAAGAACTGAATTCTATTTAATTTATTGGATAATTTCAGTGTTTTATTGTTATATTTTTATGAATTGAATCTTAATATTGTCACCTCAGTGTCTGAGTCGCAGCACGGCGGTGGAGATCGTCAACAGCAGTAAAGTCCTGCAGGAAGAGACGAGGATGCTGCTGGATGGAAAACTACTGGTACGACTCTTCATTCCATCCTCGTGTGTTTCCCTCCATTCTCACGTTTCAGTGTTCAGCTCTTTTTATTGTCTTGCTGCTTTATTTACCTTGTAAGCAAAGCTCCCTTCACTCACGACGGCCCTCGTGTGCAGGAGAGCAAATGTAATTAGAGGATGAATGCTGGGCTGTGGAAGCACGCCTCGTTATATCTGGATCTAATCTGTGTGAAGAAGAAGCCATTGAAGGACTGTGAATGAGTTGGATGGGGAAGGATCTAATTAGCTTACATAGTTTCAAAAGATGAATAATAGATTACTTTTCATTATGATTTTTTAATATAAAAGTAGCAAATTATTATATATTATATAAATATATTAAAAAAGATATAATTAAATAAATATACACTCAACAAAAATATAAACGCAACACTTTTGTTTTTGCTCCCATTTTTCATGAGATGGACTTAAAGATCTAAAATTCATTCCAGATACACAATATTACCATTTCTCTCAAACATTGTTCACAAATCTGTCTAAATGTGTGATAGTGAGCACTTCTGCTTTGCTGAGATAATCCATCCCACCTCACAGGTGTGCCACATCAAGATGCTGATCTGACATCATGATAAGTGCACAGGTGTACCTTAGACTGTCCACAATAAAAGGCCACTCTGAAATGTGCAGTTTTGTCTCACAGCAAAATGCCACAGATGCCACAAGCATTGAGGGAGCGTGCAATTGGCATGCTGACAGCAGGAATGTCAATCTGTTGCTCGTGCATTGAATGTTCATTTCTCCACCATAAGCCGTCTCCAAAGGCGTTTCAGAGAATATGGCAGTACATCCAACCGGCCTCACAACCGCAGACCACGTGTAACCACACCAGCCCAGGACCTCCACATCCAGCAGGTTCACCTCCAAGATCGTCTGAGACCAGCCACTCAGACAGCTGCTGAAACAATTGTTGCATAACCAAACAATTTCTGCACAAACTGTCAGAAACCGTCTCAGGAAGCTCAACTGCATGCTCGTCGTCCTCATCGGGGTCTTGACCTGACTCCAGCTCGTCGCCGTAACAGACTTGAGTGGGCAAATGCTCACATTCGATGGCGTCTGGCACGTTGTAGAGGTGTTCTCTTCACGGATGAATCTCGGTTTACATTGTTCAGGGCAGATGGCAGACAGCGTGTGTGGCGTCGTGTGGGTGAGCGCTTTGCTGATGTCAATGTTGTGGATCGAGTGGCCCATGGTGGTGGTGGGGTTATGGTATGGGCAGGCATCTGTTATGGACGAAGAACACAGGTGCATTTTATTGATGGCATTTTGAATGCACAGAGATACCGTGATGAGATCCTGAGGCCCATTGTTATGCCATACATCCATGAACATCACCTCATGTTTCAGCAAGATAATGCACGGCCCCATGTTGCAAGGATCTGTACACAATTCTTGGAAGCTGAAAATGTCCCAGTTCTTGCATGGCCAGCATACTCACCGGACATGTCACCCATTGAGCATGTTTGGGATGTGCTTGACCGGCGTATACGACAGCGTGTACCAGTTCCCACTAATATCCAGCAACTTCACACAGCCATTGAAGAGGAGTGGTACCAACATTCCACAGGCCACAATTGACAATCTGATAAACTCTATGCGAAGAAGATGTGTTGCACTGCATGAGGCAAATGGTGGTCACACCAGATACTGACTGGTTCTGAGTCCCTCAGACCCCCAATAAAGCAAAAAAATGCACATTTCAGAGTGGCCTTTTATTGTGGGACAGTACTAATGGACACCTGTGCACTAATCATGATGTCAGATCAGCATCTTGATGTGGCACACCTGTGAGGTGGGATGGATTATCTCAGCAAAGCAGAAGTGCTCACTATCACACATTTAGACTGATTTCTGAACAATGTTTGAGAGAAATGGTAATATTGTGTATCTGGAATGAATTTTAGATCTTTAAGTCCATCTCATGAAAAATGGGAGCAAAAACAAAAGTGTTGCGTTTATATTTTTGTTGAGTGTATATAAGACTTGATAATGATGAACTTCAGGTTGTTATTTACTTGTGATGACAGAGATCAACTGTGGTAATGAGATGAAATATTTGTTTTCATAATAGTTAAACAGAATTATTAATTAAAAGATGTTTACTGTTTAAATAGAAGAAATATTAGATTATTCATTTTTAGATTATTCATATTATGACTAGAAATAAACTTATTCTCTTGATTGGACCTGGTCTTCCGCAGTCGGACTCTCCGGAGGAGGAGGAACTCCATTCGACCCTGAACAGCCTCAGCGCCGAGCTCCACAAGCTGGACGACATCCACTGGATCTGTCCGCTGATGCAGAGCTCCGAGGAGGTGAGAACGCTATTATTGATCACAGCGTCCTTCTGACACTTTATCAGAGTCTAACACATCTCCTGGTCATCAGGACTCGGTGAGGATCAACAGCAAGAGCAGCAGCATGAAGCTGAAGATCATTCCGAAGGTGAAGAAGGAGAGAGAGAAGCTCCACAAGCAAAAGTCCAACAGCTCTCTTTCAGGTGAGACCCTGAAAGCACCACGGCCAGGCCATCCAATGTGATTAATGGGGGGAAATGGATTCAAACAGACATCCTTACGGCCAAGATCATCCATTCCTACCACATCTACCTCCGTCAAAACAGGAAGTCGTAAAGCTGAAAAGTTGACAATTTTCACATTTTAGGCACCGGCACAGCACCTGTTGTTTTAAATGTGCTTTATAAATAAAGTTTGAGTTGATCCTCTCGTAGGATTCGTAATTTTTAGTTTTTCATGATCAACAAACAAAGTTGTCATTTTGTTTTTATCTCTATTCCAACAGGTCATTGGGATATTAAAGGTGGGGCAGGTGAGGCAGATTCCTCGGGCAATTGAAGTCCTGCATAAGGTGCTTAATACTGCCCCCCCCACCCAACACCCAGGGGTGAGGAGCACCCTCCCCTCTATCTGTGGCCTGCAGAGGTACGAGGAGGAGAAGGGGAACATCTTCCTAACTTTTACACCTGCTTCTCCACCCTCCACTTTGCAGGGAGGAGTTTTTTTTCTCCGGACTCTTCTTTTGCGTCCTTGAAGGGGTCGCGGCGTCGCTTCAGCCTCGGTTAACGAGGTTTCGGAAGTCGCTGGCGAATCAAACGGAGGACAAAGCGAGGAACGTGAACACGTTCTGGCAGATGTTTAGTTGTTTTTGTTGCGGTGAAACGGTGAAGCGTGTCTACGCGGTGCTCTACTTGCATGTCGAGTGCATTTTTATTTTCTATCATAAGTTGTTACAATCTTTCAAATTCTTTTTGTTTCGTTTACAAACTCGCAAACGGCCTTTTTTCTGACTTTGATGTCAAAGAGTATTTATTTCTGAACACACTGAAAACATCTCAACCTTATTGTCTACTGAACTATCGTAAATGTTGCAAAAAAAAATGTACCGAGGAATGTACTTGTGTGGACTCGTATTTAAATATGTGAATAACGTCGAAATGAAAATCATATAAAGCTTCACAAAGGTTCTACTGTTGTGGTTATCAATAGGCTGTTGTCCGACTTGTGTGGTCCGAGTTCTTTATGACGAGTCATCGGAAAAAAGGTACAATACCAGATAACATGACTCAGCAAGTTATTTTTTTGTATGAAGGTGTTTACAGAAGGAGGAAGCATCAACAAAACATGACAGTATATTACTCCTTACTTTGCCATACTTCTGATTGTATATGTAATATAAGAATAAGAGTCAGTGGATATTTGATTTTTTTTGCCTTGTCTGTGGTTAAAAGCTATTATTATTATTATTGTTATTATTAATACAAATATAATAGCTTATTTTTTGTATATCTTATTTTCCCAATGGTAATGTGTGAAGCTGCTTCCCCCTTTGACGGACTCCTTTTGCTGCTGTGCGTATAATCAAAGTGCATGAATACTCAAATTTGCCTCAAAATAGTGCATTTTTTTGTTTTTCACACTTATTTTAACAAAAACGTCTTGACTGTGTTGTGCAGATTTCAAAAGGATTGTATGTGATTCACCTGCTGCTGTTCAGAAAATGGCTAAAATATTTTTTTTGTTTACACACTTGGGGTTTTACAGTAACATTCTTGCCTCCGACATTTTTGGGAAATTTTGCCATGTTAGCAAAACGATGAGCAAGAAGCTAAGCATCTCTAGAGAAAGCTCCCATACAACCCTAGCTTAGTGGAAACAAAATAGTATGAATATAAAAAGTTAAAAGTAAAAAATATGCCTTTTGACGTGTTATATACAAATATCTTAGTAGCTAGCATATTAACGTGACAAAAGTTAGCAACAGCTAGGCTGTACTGTATGCAGTCAGTCCGTTGTGTAAGCTTGTTAAACAGCGTTTTACTTAAAGTAAATACACACAGTAGATGATGCAAATTGCTAATTGTTGGACTATTGTTAGCACCGAGCTAGCTGTTTGCCCTGCTTCTAGTGGTTTGTCACGAGCTAGGCTAAACATGCCGCAAAGCTTACGCCCTACTGATTGCACAGAGATGCTTTATTTTTTTTTTTTTTTACATCACTCTTCTATAAGACGACAACAAATTTCTTAAAACGTCAAGAGTATTACGAGTAATCAAATACTAGCTATAGGACTCCCAAATAGGTGTAGTAATAGTAATGTATTACTGAAAAAGTATGTATTACTGAAAAAGTATTTATTTTCACAAAAGTCGATTTGTCGATTTGACTCGAGTAAAATCAAGATGAGCGACGTAAGAAGAAGAAAATGTTTTGCAATTAACCTTTTTCTCAGTTGTTGAATTAACCCAAAAACTATCGATGTTCAGCCGGTAGGATTGTGCTTCTACGTCCATAGTATGCCAACTCATACGCTCTACACCTTTTATAGGCTTTAGTAGCGTTGTGCCAAGTTTGTACTGAGTCCGGGGGGATGTACGAGACGTACGAGGTGTACGAGTGAGCTTCAGATGCGAAAGTTGTTGTATGTCGAACATTTCAAAGTTTACTGCATCTTGCCTTGCACTTTACGAAGAAGCAAACTCAATGGGGAAAAAAGACATCTGTGTGTGTTTCAGAGTGTTTACTAGTTTTTTTATTTATGATAAATGTATACAGACAAAAGTGTGTTGAACTGTAACATATAACCAAATGTAAAAGAGTGATAAATATATCGAGATGTGTACACAACAAATGTCTATTACATCGGCGGTTGTACGATTTCTCCCACAGCAGCTTTTTTGAGATCTCCCATTTTTGAAACGCCGATGTTTGTGATCGTGTGTCATTCCGCTGCCATGGCAACGTCATCGAAGTGTCTTTCCAATGTTGCAGCAATTGGTATTTAAAGTAGTATTAGCATTCTTAAGGTCGTTTTTGAAACTGTGAGCCAAAGTTGCTTGAATTCTCTCGTGTTGTCACAGACTGCTGATAAAACCACAGAAACGAATGTTTAGCGTTTTGGTTAACTGTATATTTTTTTGAAATTGCAAACATCTAAGCTTTAATTTGTGTCTGTTGTGCTGAAAACAAAACATTTGTCAAAGCCATTTTTGGGGATAAAACAAACTAGTTGCCTTTATTTCATGTTCTTTTAACTAAGGATTTGAAAGGTTTCGTTTTTCCTTTTAAAAGTGTCAACATTTTTTCTAACAATGTCATGTTTTTTTCCAACTTCTCCAAAGTTTGTGCAACATCACTCCATAGACAACATTTGTGAACACACCCTGTGATCTGAACAGCCTATATATTGATCAATCGAGACTGTGTTGCGCAATTCTGGAAGCCAGACTAGATGTTGCACGACCTTGTGAATTGCGAGGTGTTTTATTGTGTTATTGTGTGCAGTGTGTAACAAAGACAAAGTCGGCGCAACCCTTTGGAGATTAAATGATTTGTTGAAGTGAGAAGCTGGTGTTCCCTTGGTATTAATGTGTTGGTCAAACTCGCCCGGGTAACGAGGTGAACGAGAGAAAAAGTCATAGTATAGTAAGTTGAAATAGGCTGGACTGTGACTTTTTTCGATATACTATATTATGATTATTTTCTATATACTACACTATGTCTTTTTTCAACAAACTTTACTATGACTTTTTTGGACAGTGAATTATCGACAAAATTCATAAAATGTTGTAAAAGTGATTTAAAAGTCTTAACATATGCTTGTATATCGCGTGTCAATCAAAGTCTAAGTGTTCCGAGTCCAAATAAGTCATAAAAAGGCTTGTCATGGCTTGCAGGTGGTCTAGTGGTTAGGGTGCATGCCCTTTACCCATGTAAACATATATGCAGACGACACCGGTTCGAATCCCGTCTGGAGGTCCTTTGCTGCATGTCACATCCCCCCTCTCTCCCCCATGTTTCCTCTCTGTCCACTGCTAAATAAAAAGGTGTCTATACAAGAAAATCACCTTTAAAAAAAAACAGCCTTAGTCGTATTTTCCTAAAAGTAAAGTCATACTATAGCATGTCGTATTGATAAAAAAGTCGATCAAAATAAATTCATAAAAAATATTAAAAGGGCATAAAAATCACTTGTATCGCTTGTTGCGCCAAGTCTGAGTGTAGAGAGTCTAAAACAGGCATAAAAAGCTATGGTCACATTTTTTGGGGGGAAAAAAAGTCATACTATAGCATGTCGAAAAAAAAGGGAAAAATCGACAAAATTCATAAAATGGTGTAAAAGTGATTTAAAAGGCTTAACATATGCTTGTATATCGCGTGTCAATCAGAGTCTAAGTGTTCCGAGTCCAAATAAGTCATAAAAAGGCTTGTCATGGCTTGCAGGTGGTCTAGTGGTTAGGGTGCATGCCCTTTACCCGATGTAAACATATATGCAGACGACACCAGTTCGAATCCCGTCTGGAGGTCCTTTGCTGCATGTCACATCCCCCCTCTCTCCCCCATGTTTCCCTTCTGTCCACTGCTAAATAAAAAGGTGTCTATACAAGAAAATCACCTTTAAAAAAAAACAGCCTTAGTCGTATTTTCCTAAAAGTAAAGTCATACTATAGCATGTCGTATTGATAAAAAAGTCGATCAAAATAAATTCATAAAAAATATTAAAAGGGCATAAAAATCACTTGTATCGCTTGTTGCGCCAAGTCTGAGTGTAGAGAGTCTAAAACAGGCATAAAAAGCTATGGTCACATTTTTGGGGTGGAAAAAAAGTCATACTATAGCATGTCGAAAAAAAAGGGAAAAATCGACAAAATTCATAAAATGGTGTAAAAGTGATTTAAAAGTCTTAACATATGCTTGTATATCGCGTGTCAATCAAAGTCTAAGTATACTGAGTCCGAATAAGTCATAAAAAGGCTTGACATGGCTTGCAGGTGGTCTAGTGGTTAGAGTGCATGCCCTTTACCCATGTAAACATATATGCAGATGACACCGGTCCGAATCCCGGCTGGAGGTCCTTTGCTGCATGTCACATCCCCCCTCTCTCCCCCATGTTTCCTTTCTGTCCACTGCTAAATAAAAAGGTGTCTATACAAGAAAATCACCTTTAAAAAAAACAGCCTTAGTCGTATTTTCCTAAAAGTAAAGTCATACTATAGCATGTCGTATTGATAAAAAAGTCGGTCCGAATAAATTCATAAAAAATATTAAAAGGGCATAAAAATCACTTGTATCGCTTGTCGCGCCAAGTCTGAGTGTAGAGAGTCTAAAACAGGCATAAAAACCCATGGTCACATTTTTTTTGGGGAAAAAAAGTCATACTATAGCATGTCCAAAAAAAAGTGAAAAATCGACAAAATTCATAAAATGGTGTAAAAGTGATTTAAAAGTCTTAACATATGCTTGTATATCGCGTGTCAATCAATGTCTAAGTGTTCCGAGTCCAAATAAGTCATAAAAAGGCTTGTCATGGCTTGCAGGTGGTCTAGTGGTTAGCGTGCATGCCCTTTACCCATGTAAACATATATGCAGATGACACCAGTCCGAATCCCGGCTGGAGGTCCTTTGCTGCATGTCACATCCCCCCTCTCTCCCCCATGTTTCCTCTCTGTCCACTGCTAAATAAAAAGGTGTCTATACAAGAAAATCACCTTTAAAAAAAACAGCCTTAGTCGTATTTTCCTAAAAGTAAAGTCATACTATAGCATGTCGTATTGATAAAAAAGTCGGTCCGAATAAATTCATAAAAAATATTAAAAGGGCATAAAAATCACTTGTATCGCTTGTCGTTCCAAGTCTGAGTGTAGAGAGTCTAAAACAGGCATAAAAACCCATGGTCACATTTTTTTGGGGGAAAAAAAGTCATACTATAGCATGTCGAAAAAAAAGGGAAAAATCGACAAAATTCATAAAATGGTGTAAAAGTGATTTAAAAGTCTTAACATATGCTTGTATATCGCGTGTCAATCAGAGTCTAAGTGTTCCGAGTCCAAATAAGTCATAAAAAGGCTTGTCATGGCTTGCAGGTGGTCTAGTGGTTAGAGTGCATGCCCTTTACCCATGTAAACATATATGCAGACGACACCGGTTCGAATCCCGTCTGGAGGTCCTTTGCTGTACGTCACATCCCCCCTCTCTCCCCCATGTTTCCTCTCTGTCCACTGCTAAATAAAAAGGTGTCTATACAAGAAAATCACCTTTAAAAAAAACAGCCTTAGTCGTATTTTCCTAAAAGTAAAGTCATACTATAGCATGTCGTATCGATAAAAAAGTCGATCAAAATAAATTCATAAAAAATATTAAAAGGGCATAAAAATCACTTGTATCGCTTGTTGCGCCAAGTCTGAGTGTAGAGAGTCTAAAACAGGCATAAAAAGCTATGGTCACATTTTTGGGGTGGAAAAAAAGTCATACTATAGCATGTCCAAAAAAAAGGGAAAAATCGACAAAATTCATAAAATGGTGTAAAAGTGATTTAAAAGTCTTAACATATGCTTGTATATCGCGTGTCAATCAATGTCTAAGTGTTCCGAGTCCAAATAAGTCATAAAAAGGCTTGTCATGGCTTGCAGGTGGTCTAGTGGTTAGAGTGCATGCCCTTTACCCATGTAAACATATATGCAGACGACACCAGTTCGAATCCCGTCTGGAGGTCCTTTGCTGCATGTCACATCCCCCCTCTCTCCCCCATGTTTCCTTTCTGTCCACTGCTAAATAAAAAGGTGTCTATACAAGAAAATCACCTTTAAAAAAAACAGCCTTAGTCGTATTTTCCTAAAAGTAAAGTCATACTATAGCATGTCGTATTGATAAAAAAGTCGATCAAAATAAATTCATAAAAAATATTAAAAGGGCATAAAAATCACTTGTATCGCTTGTTGCGCCAAGTCTGAGTGTAGAGAGTCTAAAACAGGCATAAAAAGCTATGGTCACATTTTTTTGGGGGAAAAAAAGTCATACTATAGCATGTCGAAAAAAAAGTGAAAAATCGACAAAATTCATAAAATGGTGTAAAAGTGATTTAAAAGGCTTAACATATGCTTGTATATCGCGTGTCAATCAGAGTCTAAGTGTTCCGAGTCCAAATAAGTCATAAAAAGGCTTGTCATGGCTTGCAGGTGGTCTAGTGGTTAGGGTGCATGCCCTTTACCCATGTAAACATATATGCAGACGACACCGGTTCGAATCCCGTCTGGAGGTCCTTTGCTGCATGTCACATCCCCCCTCTCTCCCCCATGTTTCCTCTCTGTCCACTGCTAAATAAAAAGGTGTCTATACAAGAAAATCACCTTTAAAAAAAAACAGCCTTAGTCGTATTTTCCTAAAAGTAAAGTCATACTATAGCATGTCGTATTGATAAAAAAGTCGGTCCGAATAAATTCATAAAAAATATTAAAAGGGCATAAAAATCACTTGTATCGCTTGTCGCGCCAAGTCTGAGTGTAGAGAGTCTAAAACAGGCATAAAAACCCATGGTCACATTTTTTTGGGGGAAAAAAAGTCATACTATAGCATGTCGAAAAAAAAGTGAAAAATCGACAAAATTCATAAAATGGTGTAAAAGTGATTTAAAAGTCTTAACATATGCTTGTATATCGCGTGTCAATCAATGTCTAAGTGTTCCGAGTCCAAATAAGTCATAAAAAGGCTTGTCATGGCTTGCAGGTGGTCTAGTGGTTAGCGTGCATGCCCTTTACCCATGTAAACACATATGCAGACGACACCGGTTCGAATCCTGTCTGGAGGTCCTTTGCTGCATGTCACATCCCCCCTCTCTCCCCCATGCTTCCTCTCTGTCCACTGCTAAATAAAAAGGTGTCTATACAAGAAAATCACCTTTAAAAAAAACAGCCTTAGTCGTATTTTCCTAAAAGTAAAGTCATACTATAGCATGTCGCATTGATAAAAAAGTTGGTCCGAATAAATTCATAAAAAATATTAAAAGGGCATAAAAATCACTTGTATCGCTTGTCGCGCCAAGTCTGAGTGTAGAGAGTCTAAAACAGGCATAAAAACCCATGGTCACATTTTTTTGGGGGAAAAAAAGTCATACTATAGCATGTCGAAAAAAAAGTGAAAAATCGACAAAATTCATAAAATGGTGTAAAAGTGATTTAAAAGTCTTAACATATGCTTGTATATCGCGTGTCAATCAATGTCTAAGTATACCGAGTCCAAATAAGTCATAAAAAGGCTTGTCATGGCTTGCAGGTGGTCTAGTGGTTAGGGTGCATGCCCTTTACCCATGTAAACATATATGCAGACGACAACGGTTCGAATCCCGGCTGGAGGTCCTTTGCTGCATGTCACATCCCCCCTCTCTCCCCCATGTTTCCTTTCTGTCCACTGCTAAATAAAAAGGTGTCTATACAAGAAAATCACCTTTAAAAAAAACAGCCTTAGTCGTATTTTCCTAAAAGTAAAGTCATACTATAGCATGTCATATTGATAAAAAAGTCGGTCCGAATAAATTCATAAAAAATATTAAAAGGGCATAAAAATCACTTGTGTCGCTTGTCGCGCCAAGTCTAATCGTAGAGAGTCTAAAACAGGCATAAAAACCCATGGTCACATTTTTTGGGGGGAAAAAAAGTCATACTATAGCATGTCGAAAAAAAAGTGAAAAATCGACAAAATTCATAAAATGGTGTAAAAGTGATTTAAAAGTCTTAACATATGCTTGTATATCGCGTGTCAATCAATGTCTAAGTATACCGAGTCCAAATAAGTCATAAAAAGGCTTGTCATGGCTTGCAGGTGGTCTAGTGGTTAGGGTGCATGCCCTTTACCCATGTAAACACATATGCAGACGACACCGGTCCGAATCCCGTCTGGAGGTCCTTTGCTGCATGTCACATCCCCCCTCTCTCCCCCATATTTCCTTTCTGTCCACTGCTAAATAAAAAGGTGTCTATACAAGAAAATCACCTTTAAAAAAAACAGCCTTAGTCGTATTTTCCTAAAAGTAAAGTCATACTATAGCATGTCGTATTGACAAAAAAGTCGGTCAAAATAAATTCATAAAAAATATTAAAAAGGCAAAAAAATCACTCGTATCGCTTTTCGCGCCAAGTCTGAGTGTAGAGAGTCTAAAACAGGCATAAAAACCCATGGTCACATTTTTTTGGGGGAAAAAAAGTCATACTATAGCATGTCGAAAAAAAAGTGAAAAATCGACAAAATTCATAAAATGGTGTAAAAGTGATTTAAAAGTCTTAACATATGCTTTTATATCGCGTGTCAATCAATGTCTAATTATACAGAGTCCGAATAAGTCATAAAAAGGCTTGTCATGGCTTGCAGGTGGTCTAGTGGTTAGCGTGCATGCCCTTTACCCATGTAAACACATATGCAGACGACACCGGTTCAAATCCCGTCTGGAGGTCCTTTGCTGCATGTCACATCCCCCCTCTCTCCCCCATGTTTCCTCTCTGTCCACTGCTAAATAAAAAGGTGTCTATACAAGAAAATCACCTTTAAAAAAAAACAGCCTTAGTCGTATTTTCCTAAAAGTAAAGTCATACTATAGCATGTCGTATTGATAAAAAAGTCGATCAAAATAAATTCATAAAAAATATTAAAAGGGCATAAAAATCACTTGTATCGCTTGTCGCGCCAAGTCTGAGTGTAGAGAGTCTAAAACAGGCATAAAAACCCATGGTCACATTTTTTGGGGGGAAAAAAAGTCATACTATAGCATGTCGAAAAAAAAGTGAAAAATCGACAAAATTCATAAAATGGTGTAAAAGTGATTTAAAAGTCTTAACATATGCTTGTATATCGCGTGTCAATCAATGTCTAAGTGTTCCGAGTCCAAATAAGTCATAAAAAGGCTTGTCATGGCTTGCAGGTGGTCTAGTGGTTAGCGTGCATGCCCTTTACCCATGTAAACATATATGCAGACGACACCGGTCCGAATCCCGGCTGGAGGTCCTTTGCTGTATGTCACATCCCCCCTCTCTCCCCCATGTTTCCTCTCTGTCCACTGCTAAATAAAAAGGTGTCTATACAAGAAAATCACCTTTGAAAAAAAACAGCCTTAGTCGTATTTTCCTAAAAGTAAAGTCATACTATAGCATGTCGTATTGATAAAAAAGTCGGTCCGAATAAATTCATAAAAAATATTAAAAGGGCATAAAAATCACTTGTATCGCTTGTCGCGCCAAGTCTGAGTGTAGAGAGTCTAAAACAGGCATAAAAACCCATGGTCACATTTTTTTGGGGGAAAAAAAGTCATACTATAGCATGTCGAAAAAAAAGTGAAAAATCGACAAAATTCATAAAATGGTGTAAAAGTGATTTAAAAGTCTTAACATATGCTTGTATATCGCGTGTCAATCAGAGTCTAAGTGTTCCGAGTCCAAATAAGTCATAAAAAGGCTTGTCTTGGCTTGCAGGTGGTCTAGTGTTTACAGTGCATGCCCTTTACCCATGTAAACATATATGCAGATGATACTGGTTCGAATCCCGTCTGGAGGTCCTTTGCTGCATGTCAAATCCCCCTCTCTCCCCCATGTTTCCTCTCTGTCCACTGCTACATAAAAAGGTGTCTATACAAGAAAATCACCTTTAAAAAAAACAGCCTTAGTCGTATTTTCCTAAAAGTAAAGTCATACTATAGCATGTCGTATTGATAAAAAAGTCGGTCCGAATAAATTCATAAAAAATATTAAAAGGGCATAAAAATCACTTGTATCGCTTGTCGCGCCAAGTCTGAGTGTAGAGAGTCTAAAACAGGCATAAAAACCCATGGTCACATTTTTTTGGGGGAAAAAAAGTCATACTATAGCATGTCGAAAAAAAAGTGAAAAATCGACAAAATTCATAAAATGGTGTAAAAGTGATTTAAAAGTCTTAACATATGCTTGTATATCGCGTGTCAATCAAGGTCTAAGTATACCGAGTCCGAATAAGTCATAAAAAGGCTTGTCATGGCTTGCAGGTGGTCTAGTGGTTAGCGTGCATGCCCTTTACCCATGTAAACACATATGCAGACGACACCGGTTCGAATCCCGTCTGGAGGTCCTTTGCTGCATGTCACATCCCCCCTCTCTCCCCCATGCTTCCTTTCTGTCCACTGCTAAATAAAAAGGTGTCTATACAAGAAAATCACCTTTAAAAAAAAACAGCCTTAGTCTTATTTTCCTAAAAGTAAAGTCATACTATAGCATGTCGTATTGATAAAAAAGTCGGTCCGAATAAATTCATAAAAAATATTAAAAAGGCAAAAAAATCACTCGTATCGCTTGTCCCGCCAAGTCTGAGTGTAGAGAGTCCAAAACAGGCATAAAAAGCTATGGTCACATTTTTTGGTGGGAAAAAAAGTCATACTATAGCATGTCGAAAAAAAAGTGAAAAATCGACAAAATTCATAAAATGGTGTAAAAGTGATTTAAAAGTCTTAACATATGCTTGTATATCGCGTGTCAATCAGAGTCTAAGTGTTCCGAGTCCAAATAAGTCATAAAAAGGCTTGTCATGGCTTGCAGGTGGTCTAGTGGTTAGAGTGCATGCCCTTTACCCATGTAAACATATATGCAGACGACACCGGTTCGAATCCCGTCTGGAGGTCCTTTGCTGCATGTCACATCCCCCCTCTCTCCCCCATGTTTCCTCTCTGTCCACTGCTAAATAAAAAGGTGTCTATACAAGAAAATCACCTTTAAAAAAAACAGCCTTAGTCGTATTTTCCTAAAAGTAAAGTCATACTATAGCATGTCGTATTGATAAAAAAGTCGGTCCGAATAAATTCATAAAAAATATTAAAAGGGCATAAAAATCATTTGTATCGCTTGTCGCGCCAAGTCTGAGTGTAGAGAGTCTAAAACAGGCATAAAAACCCATGGTCACATTTTTTTGGGGGAAAAAAAGTCATACTATAGCATGTCGAAAAAAAAGTGAAAAATCGACAAAATTCATAAATGTTGTCAAAGTGATTTAAAAGTCTTAACATATGCTTGTATATCGCGTGTCAATCAAGGTCTAAGTATACCGAGTCCAAATAAGTCATAAAAAGGCTTGTCGTGGCTTGCAGGTGGTCTAGTGGTTAGGGTGCATGCCCTTTACCCATGTAAACATATATGCAGACGACACCAGTTCGAATCCCGTCTGGAGGTCCTTTGCTGCATGTCAAATCCCCTCTCTCCCACCATGTTCCTCTCTGTCCACTGCTAAAGGAAGGAAGCTGTCTATACAAGAAAATCACTTGTTGGTAAGTCAGAAACTAGCCTTAGTAGTATTTTCCTAAAAGTAAAGTCATACTATAGCATGTCGTATTGAGTAAAAAAGTCTAGTCCGAATAAATTCAAAAAAATATTAAAAGGGCATAAAAATCATTTGTATAGCTTGTCGTTGCACAAGTTCTGAGTGTAGAGAGTCTAAAACAGTGCATAAGAAACCCATGGTCAGCATTTGTTTTGGGAAAAAAAGCTCAACCTATAGTGAATAGACTTGAATTAGAGGGAAGGAGTGAACAATCAGACAGAACTTGCGGTAAATGTTGTCAAAGTGACTTTAAAAGGCTGTCACCATCATGCTTGTATATCGCGTGTCAGCGTCAAGGTCATAAGTATACCGAAGTCCAAATGAAGTCATAAGACAAGGCTTGTCGTGGCTATGCAGGTGGTCTAGTGGTTAGGGTGCAAGCCCTTTACCCATGTAAACATATATGCAGACGACACCAGTTCGAATCCCGTCTGGAGGTCCTATCTGCTGGCAGTCAACACATTTTGTCTGGAACAAAGACAAGGAAGCTGCTTTATCTGCTTGTTGAGTCAAGACAGCTGAACTAATTGTAGATTTGAGTCTTAGGCTTGTGGGAGTAAAGACTAGCTGTAACATTAGACAAGGGAGTCTGATAGCTTGTGTTGAAATCCATCGAGGAAGCCACTGTGCTAAGTGAGCAATAGCTTGTTCTTCAGCCCCAGCTCACCTCGCAGCCATGAATAGACTTGATTAGCAGGGAAGGAGGAGCCACAGTCAGAACTTGCGAGTAAGATTTTACCGAAGCATCCTTCACTAAAGGCCGTAACCTCAGTGTCAAGCTGCAGCGTACCCAGGGCCACTCTCCACCGAAGTACAGCTGAACTTGAAGTACTAGGGGAGGTCTATCTGCGGGAGTCAAGACCAGTCTGCAGTCAAAGACAGGCGGAACTATCTCAGCCTGGGATGCCTCAAGACAGCTGAACAAAGACAAGGGAGTCTCCATCTCGCGGGAGTCAAGACAGCTGAACAAAGACAAGGGAGTCTATCTGTGGGAGTCAAGACAGCTGAACAAAGACAAGGGAGTCTATCTGTGGGAGTCCATCGAGGAAGCCCACTGAGGTAGGCATAACATCTCAGCCCCCCCCCTCGCAGCCATGTGTCTTATCGCAGTCAGGACATCACACTGGAGAAGATTTTACCGAAGATCCTTCACTCGAGGCCGTAACCCATCCAATCTCTGCTACCCACCACTCTCCACCGGTAAGGAACTTGAAGTACTAGGGGGGGCTTTGGAACTGCCAGTCTGCAGTCAAGAAGGCGGACACCATCTCAGCCTATGCCTCCCTGCAGACTCTCCACTTCCTGGCCCTCACAGAGACCTGGATCACCTGGATGTCGCTCAGCAAAGTCCAGACTCTTCTCTGTTCTGGCGCCTCAGTGGTGGAACGAACTCCCGACCAATGTCAGGACAGCAGAGTCATTTGCCATCTTCCGAAAAAGGCTCAAAACTCACCTGTTCAGACTTCACCTTGACTCTACATAGCATGACCCACTAGCACCCTCCCTCGACACCCCCCCCCCCCCAAAAAAAAAAAAAAACCTTACCTATAGCACTCTGATCTTAGCACTGTTGCTCTTGAAGTACTACTTTACTCAGATGAGGACCTAACACTTGTTCTATTTTTAGCTCTTACTTTATCGGCAATGATACTTCGTGGTTTCTTTGTTTCCTTCTTTTGACAAATGTACTTACTGTAAGTCGCTTTGGACAAAAGCGTCTGCTAAATGACCTAAATGTAAATGTAAATGGATCACCCCAGAAAACACTGCCACTCCAGCTGCCCTTTCAACTGCCTACTCGTTTTCACACTCCCCAAGACGAACAGGGCGAGGAGGAGGAACTGGGCTCCTCATCTCACCCACATGGTCCTACCAGGTCCTTCCTCTCGACCACCTACCCCGATCTACGCTTGAATTTCACGCCGTCTCTGTCACCCTTCCTTTCAAACTCAACGTCATAGTGATCTATCGCCCACCCGGTCCTCTTGGTGACTTTTTGGATGAGATGGATGCCCTCCTGAGCTGCTCCCCTGATGATGGCACACCACTCGTCGTCCTCGGTGACTTCAACATCCACCCAGGAAAGCTGCATTCATCTGAATTCATTGACTTCTTTTCCACATTTGACCTTACACTCTCCCCCTCTCCACCAACTCACCGGGCCGGGAACCAACTTGACCTTGTCTTCACAAGATCCTGTGGCATCTCGGCACTCTCTGTCACCCCGCTCACCGTGTCCGACCACCACTTTGTGACTTTCTCCATCCCCATGAAGCCCACCTCATCCCTCCACTCTATGCCTCGAATGGTCACCAGCCGCCGCAACCTGAAATCCCTCACTCCCTCCGCTTTCTCTTCAACTGTTGTCTCCTCGCTCCCATCCTTAGAACAGTTCTCCTTAATGCCTACTGAGGAAGCCTCCTCCATACTGATGTCCTCACTCTCCTCTTCTTTGGACACTCTCTGTCCCCCAATCTCACGACCGGCACGATCATCTCCCGCCCCTCCCTGGCTGTCTGAACCTCTGCGAACCAACAGATCATTGTTGCGAGCGTCAGAGAGAAAATGGAAGAAATCGGGACAGCACGAGGACCTTGCTCACTACCACCTCCTCCTCTCTGACTTCACCTCAACTGTTTCGGCAGCCAAATCTGCCTTCTACCTGGCTAAGATCAACTCTTCTGCCTCCAACCCCAGGAAACTCTTCTCCGTGTTCTCTTCCCTCCTCACCCCTCCTGCCCCTACCCCCCCTTCCTCCCTTACTGCCGATGACTTTGCTACTTACTATACCAAGAAAGTACATGACATCAGCTCCTCATTCACGCCTATTCCCTCCCAGAAGACATCTCCCCCAACTCTCAACTCGGATGGTCTTACCAGCTTTAGCCCCCTCACCTCTGAAGACGTCCACGCACTTGTTACATCTAACCGCGCCACCACCTGCTCCATTGACCCGATTCCCTCCTCTCTTCTCCAGGACATCTCACACGACATCTTGCCATTCCTCACCACCCTGATCAACTCCTCCCTCACCTCAGGTGTCATTCCAGCGGATTTTAAGACCGCTATCGTGAAGCCTCTCCTTAAAAAACCCACCCTAGACGCTACTGACATTCAAAGCTACAGACCGGTATCTCTTCTTTCATTCCTCTCTAAAACCTTGTAACGTGCCGCCTACAACCAACTGTCATCCTATCTCTCGCGGAACAACCTCCTAGACCCTAATCAATCAGGATTCAGGACTGCTCACTCCACTGAGACGGCCCTCCTCACAGTGACAGAGTCCCTGCGAGACGCCAGAGCCTCGTCCCACTCCTCCGTTCTCATTCTCCTCGACCTATCTGCTGCATTCGACACAGTCAACCACCAAATCCTCCTCTCCACTCTGGCTGAACTTGGCATAACTGACTCTGCTCTCACCTGGTTTACATCATACCTGACAAACCGCACCTTCCAGGTCACATGGAATGGCTCTATGTCCAAACCCTGCTCTCTGGACACGGGTGTCCCTCAAGGCTCAGTATTAGGACCGCTTCTGTTCTCACTATACACCAGATCACTAGGTTCTGTTATCACATCGCATGGATTCTCCTACCATTGCTACGCAGATGACACCCAGCTGTTCCTCTCTTTTCCCCCGTCCTCTGACGCTCACATTGCAACTCGCATCTCGGACTGTCTGGCTGACTTCTCTGTCTGGACAACTGCACATCACCTCAAGCTCAACCTGAACAAAACCGAACTCCTCTTCATCCCAGGGAAAGACTGCCCTCGCATGGACCTGTCGGTCACTGTCGAGGGCATCACAGTATTACCTTCCTCAACTGCGAGGAACCTGGGTGTAATCCTCGATGACCAACTATCCTGCACCCCCAACATCACTGCTGTGGCCCGATCCTGCAGATTCGCCCTCTACATTATCCGCAGGATTCGGACCTTCCTTACAAAGGATGCAACGCAGCTCTTGGTCCAAGCACTGGTCATCTCCCGCCTTGACTACTGCAACTCTCTCTTGGCCGGACTCCCGGCCTCTGCGATTAAACCATTACAGCGTATCCAGAATGCCGCAGCACGCCTTATCTTCAATCTACCCAAATTCTCCCACGTGACCCCCCTCCTCCGTGACCTCCACTGGCTCCCTGTTGCAGCACGCATCCAATTCAAGACGATGACACTGGCCTTCAGGGCCATCAATGGAACGGCACCCTTCTACCTTCAAACACTGGTCAAACCTCATGCCCCGAAGCGAGCACTTCGCTCCTCTACTTCAGCTGGCCGGCTGGTATCACCATCGCTGAAATCAAACAAATGTCGCTCAGCAAAGTCCAGACTCTTCTCTGTTCTGGCGCCTCAGTGGTGGAACGAACTCCCGACCAATGTCAGGACAGCAGAGTCATTTGCCATCTTCCGAAAAAGGCTCAAGACTCACCTGTTCAGACTTCACCTTGACTCTACATAGCATGACCCACTAGCACCCTCCCTCGACACCCCCCCTCCCCAAAAAAAAAAAAAAAAAAAAAAAACTTACCTATAGCACTCTGATCATAGCACTGTTGCTCTTGAAGTACTACTTTACTCAGATGAGGACCTAACACTTGTTCTATTTTTAGCTCTTACTGCATCGGCAATGATACGTCGTGGTTTCTTTGTTTCCTTCTTTTGACAAATGTACTTATTGTAAGTCGCTTTGGAAAAAAGCGTCTGCTAAATGACCTAAATGTAAATGTAAATGTAAATGTCACATCCCCCCTCTCTCCCCCATGTTTCCTCTCTGTCCACTGCTAAATAAAAAGGTGTCTATACAAGAAAATCACCTTTAAAAAAAACAGCCTTAGTCTTATTTCCCTAAAAGTAAAGTCATACTATAGCATGTCGTATTGACGAAAAAGTCGGTCAAAATAAATTCATAAAAAATATTAAAAAGGCAAAAAAAATCACTTGTATCGCTTTTCGCGCCAAGTCTGAATGTAGAGAGTCTAAAACAGGCATAAAAACCCATGGTCACATTTTTTGGGGGGGGGAAAAAGTCATACTATAGCATGTCGAAAAAAAAGTGAAAAATCGACAAAATTCATAAAATGGTGTAAAAGTGATTTAAAAGTGTTAACATATGCTTGTATATTGTGTGTCAATCAAAGTCTGAGTGTGGTGAGTGCAAACAGTCACCAAAATTTTCACTAAAAAAAGTCATATAATGGCATGTCGAAAAAAAAGTGAAAAATCGACGAAATCCCTAAAATGTTGTGAAAATGATTTAAAAGCCATAACAATCTTGTATATTGCGTGTCAATCAAATTCAGAGTGTAGTTATTCCAAAACAGTTGTATAATGATGGCACGAAGGTGGTCTATTGGCTAGAGTGCATGCCATTTCTCTATTTACATTTACATTTAGGTCATTTAGCAGACGCTTTTGTCCAAAGCGACTTACAATAAGTACATTTGTCAAAAGAAGGAAACAAAGAAACCACGACGTATCATTGCCGATGCAGTAAAATGGCCTCATTTATATAGCGCTTTTCTCAAAAGAGCTTACAAAGTAAACCTACGACATATCACCCATTGCATACACACATTCACACACCGACGGCGGAGTCAACCACCAGCGACAGCCAGCTCGTCAGGAGCAATTGGGGTGAGGTGTCTTGCTCAGGGACACCAGGCACTCAGCTAGGAGAAGCCGGGGATCGAACAGCAATCTTGCGGTTACCAGCCAACCCGCTCTACCTCCTGAGCTAAACCTCCCCCCCAGTAAGAGCTAAGAGCTAAAGTAAGAGCTAAAGTAAGAGCTAAAAATAGAACAAGTGTTAGGTCCTCATCTGAGTAAAGTAGTACTTCAAGAGCAACAGTGCTAAAATCAGAGTGCTATAGGTAAGGTGTTTTTTTTTTGGGGGGGGGGGGGGGGGGGGTGTCGAGGGAGGGTGTTAGTGGGTCATGCTATGTAGAGTCAAGGTGAAGTCTGAACAGGTGAGTCTTGAGCCTTTTTCAGAAGATGGCAAATGACTCTGCTGTCCTGACATTGGTCGCGAGTTCGTTCCACCACTGAGGACCAGAACAGAGAAGAGTCTGGACTTTGCTGAGCGACATTTGTTTGATTTCAGCGATGGTGGTACCAGCCGGCAAGCTGAAGTAGAGGAGCGAAGTGCTCGCTTCGGGGCATGAGGTTTGACCAGTGTTTGAAGGTAGACAGGTGCCGTTCCATTGATGGCCCTGAAGGCCAGTGTCATCATCTTGAATTGGATGCGTGCTGCAACAGGGAGCCAGTGGAGGTCACGGCGGAGGGGGGTCACGTGGGAGAATTTGGGTAGATTGAAGATAAGGCGTGCTGCAGCGTTCTGGATATGCTGTAATGGTTTGATCGCAGAGGCCGGGAGTCCGGCCAGGAGAGAGTTGCAGTAGTCAAGGCGGGAGATGACCAGTGCTTGGACCAAGAGCTGCGTTGCGTCCTTTGTGAGGAAGATCCGAATCCTGCGGATATTGTAGAGGGCGAATCTGCAGGATCGGGCCACAGCAGTGATGTTGGGGGTGCAGGATAGTTGGTCATCGAGGATTACACCCAGGTTCCTCGCAGTTGAGGAAGGTAATACTGTGATGCCCTCAACAGTGACCGACGGGTCCATGCGAGGGCAGTCTTTCCCTGGGATGAAGAGTTCTGTTTTGTTCAGGTTAAGCTTGAGGTGATGTGCAGTTGTCCAGACAGAGATGTCAGCCAGACAGTCCGAGATGCGAGTTGCAATGTGAGCGTCAGAGGATGGGGGAAAAGAGAGGAACAGCTGGGTGTCATCTGCGTAGCAATGGTAGGAGAATCCATGCGATGTGATAACAGAACCTAGTGATCTGGTTTATAGTGAGAACAGAAGCGGTTCTTATACTGAGCCTTGAGGGACACCCGTGTCCAGAGAGCAGGGTTTGGACATAGAGCCATTCCATGTGACCTGGAAGGTGCGGTTTGTCAGGTATGATGTAAACCAGGCGAGAGCAGAGTCAGTTATGCCAAGTTCAGCCAGAGTGGAGAGGAGGATTTGGTGGTTGACTGTGTCGAACGCAGCAGATAGGTCGAGGAGAACGAGAACGGAGGAATGGGACGAGGCTCTGGCGTCTCGCAGGGACTCGGTCACTGTGAGGAGAGCCGTCTCAGTGGAGTGAGCAGTCCTGAATCCTGATTGATTAGGGTCTAGGAGGTTGTTCCGCGAGAGATAGGATGACAGTTGGTTGTAGGCGGCACGTTCCAAGGTTTTAGAGAGGAATGAAAGAAGAGATACAGGTCTGTAGCTTTGGATGTCAGTAGCGTCTAGGGTGGGTTTTTTAAGGAGAGGCTTCACGATAGCGGTCTTAAAATCCGCTGGAATGACACCTGAGGTGAGGGAGGAGTTGATCAGTGTGGTGAGGAATGGCAAGATGTCGTGTGAGATGTCCTGGAGAAGAGAGGAGGGAATCGGGTCAAGGGAGCAGGTGGTGGCGCGGTTAGATGTAACAAGTGCGTGGACGTCTTCAGAGGTGAGGGGGCTAAAGCTGGTAAGACCATCCGAGTTGAGAGTTGGGGGAGATGTCTTCTGGGAGGGAATAGGCATGAATGAGGAGCTGATGTCATGTACTTTCTTGGTATAGTAAGTAGCAAAGTCATCGGCAGTAAGGGAGGAAGGGGGGGTAGGGGCAGGAGGGGTGAGGAGGGAAGAGAACACGGAGAAGAGTTTCCTGGGGTTGGAGGCAGAAGAGTTGATCTTAGCCAGGTAGAAGGCAGATTTGGCTGACACATCCAGCCGTTTATCCACATCTCTGGCATGTTCACCTGCAGCAATGCTGGATGTCCGAGGTTATAAAGCACCATTTCCAAGAGGAGTCATTTCTGTGGTTCGGTTGGTGTAACGTATGTATTTTTATAATTAACACACTTCATTGCTGTTTGACGCTTACTCCTAGTATTATTATAGCAGATTAGTATTAGACACAACCGGCCCGGTTAGACACAAACAAAAGGGCTAGTGCTAGCAAACAAAAGCTAGCACTAGCCTACGAGCTACAGCCATGTCTTTCGACTAACACCACCGTCGTAAAAGCAAATAAACAAATATCCGACCTTAAAGACGACATCCGTCAACTCTCCCAGGAGTTGCAGAATAAACAGGCCCTGCTGACCTCCTGTCTGGACATTGCCCACGAACAATCCATGCAAACAGTCTCACTCAAAGCGGCCCTCCAGGATACTGCTCCATGGGATACCTCCACCTGTCCGCGGCCTCTCACGTCCTCAACCCTCAGCCTCCAGTCATCCTGGGCTGAAGTTGTGATCCGCGGCAGAAAGGGAGACCAGGATGCCACTGCCTCTCCTCCTCGCCTGAGCCTCTCCAACCGCTTTGACGCCCTGGCCGACAATCCAGATCTTCGCCCGGTGCCGGGAGGCCCCGCTACCTGCTCTCTACACACGGCTGCCGATGGTCGTGCGGCTCCTGGCTCCGGGGGCTGCTTGTCCGAGGGAGCCGCTGGCCCCTGTCCGCCTGCGACCGCTGGTGCTCCGGACTCGGTCTCGGGCGGCTCCACGTCCAGGATGGCTGGTCCTACTCCAGCGGCTGGTGGCGTCCCTGCAGCTTCGTGCTCCGATAGCCGCGCAGTCCCCTGTGACTCGGTGGCTGCTGGTGCCTCTTCCCCCCGCCCCGGCTGCCCTGCGTCTGGGATCATCCTGGCGGTGAGAGGGGGCCCCGCGCCTGTCACGGGGACCTCTTCCCCACCGATACCCGCCGGTGCCCGGAGCCGCTGTGCTTCGGTCACGGATCGCCAGCTGTCTTCCAGGAAAACCACCTTTACTTCTCGCCGCAAATTCCTGAAGGAAGCCGTTCTCCGACGCTCTGGAGGCATGCACCACCCGACATCACTGGCGGACTCTCTTCCTCCTGGGGCCGGGGCGGCCGACCCACCGCAACACCTGTCATGCCGGGCACAGTCGCCGATCCTGCCGTCAGCACACGCCCCGGACGCTGGCTCACCACCATCCCTACCGGCTCAACCTCATCCTCGCCCACTCTTTCCACCAACCACCCTGATCATTGGGGACTCCCTTACACGGAATATCCGCTTTTTCAACGCCACCACCTGTTGTCTCCCTGGTGCCACAGTCCTGGAAATCCTGGAAAAACTTCCTGGGCTGCTGCGGTCTCTCCCATCCTCCATTACCCGACTAGTTGTGCACGTAGGGTCAAACGACATGGCTCGGGGTGCCTCGGAACTGACAAAACGTGCTTTTATCTCCCTCCTGGACTTCCTTCACACTTGTGTAAAATCTGTTTTTATTTCTGGCCCCATTCCCACATTTGGTCGCGGCGACGTGCGCTTCTCCAGATTGCTCATGCTGAACACCTGGCTCAAACCTGCCTGCTACGTCCGAGGCTTTAACTTCACGGACAATTTCAATCTCTTCTGGAACCGCCCCTCCTTTTTTAAATCAGATGGCATCCATCCTAGCACCACAGGCGCTCGCATGCTTACAGCCAATATCCAATATTCTGTACATTATGCTCCACGTGACTGACTATTTACACCACACACCCCCTCCATAGACACTCTTCCTCATCCCATCCCAGCAGCAGTACAAAGTACAGTCCAGCTCTCTAGCGCCCCCGTCCCTCCCACTCAGCCAATAAAATCCATCTGGTCCAATTCCCGTCCCCCTTCATCCAACACCGGCCGGGCCGTTGACCACAGTGTCCTAGCCTCCCTCCCCCGGTCGGCTAACACCACTGCCAACTGTGAAAGCACCACTGTCAACTTTGGTTTACTTAATATCCGCTCACTCACAAGCAAGGGCCATCTCATCCAGGATCTCATCACTGACCATAAATTTGACTTTTTCTGTTTAACTGAAACCTGGCAACAACCCAATGACTTCTCCCAACTCAATGAATCTACTCCTCCGGCATTTACTTACACCTGTCAACCCCGTGGCACCGGCCGGGGAGGGGGTCTAGCAATAATTCATCACAAGAAGTGGAAAGTCTCGCCGGTGCCAACCCCTGCTTTCACCTCCTTCGAATCCACTGTCTGTCAGCTCTCTGGACCTACTCCCACCATCATTGCAACTGTGTACCGGCCCCCAAAACCAAACAATGACTTTCTACATGACTTTGCTGCTCTGCTCACCCACCTATCCACACTTTCACCTAACAACATAGTACTGGGAGATTTTAACATTCACATGGACAATACCAACAACCCACTCACAAAAGACTTTACATCCTGCCTCGACAGTTTTGGATTTCATCAGCACACCGATACCCCCACTCACTCGAAGGGTCACATTCTGGACTTAATCTGCTGCTCTGGTGTTCCCCCTTCTGACCTAACTACAGTCGAACTTCCCATATCTGACCATTTCCTCCTCTCATTTAATGTTAAACTCCCTCTCTCCACCACCAAGCTCCGCCGTCTCATTTCTTTTCGCAACATTAAGGACATTAGCTTAGATTCCCTCTCCTCCAGCATCGACTCCCTCATGGCCACTCACAACTCAGTCTCCCTTGAACAGCTGGTTTCACACTACAACACTGGACTTCAACACATTCTCAACTCCCTTGCTCCGCTAAAAACCAGATCTGTCTCCTTCTCCCTTTCCGCTCCCTGGTTTACCCCCGAACTTCGACTCATCAAATCTAAAGGACGACAACTCGAGCGGCTATACAGGAAAACTGGACTTCATATTCACAAAGACAATTACAAAAATCACATGTTACATTACAAGAACTGCATTACCCAAACCAAATCAAATTATTACACAATTATTA
This sequence comes from Chelidonichthys spinosus, assembly GCA_029853015.1. Classification (NCBI taxonomy): domain Eukaryota; kingdom Metazoa; phylum Chordata; class Actinopteri; order Perciformes; family Triglidae; genus Chelidonichthys; species Chelidonichthys spinosus. Next base: position 16,579,960 of record CM056843.1, on the reverse strand, counting down.
CAATCTCTTCCAACAAAGGTAACACCAAATCACTGTTCTCACTGCTCAAGAAGGTCACCCAAGCCCCGGAATCTCTACCATCTCACCTCTGTTCAACTGCTTTCTGTAACTCCATCATGTCATTCCTCAGTCAGAAAATCCAGATGATTCACCAACATCTCAGCCCACAAACCACCCTCAATGTTGTATCTGAACTTCCTCCTCCTACCCACTCTTTCTCCTCCTTCCAGCTCCCCACCACCCCAGAAATTGCAGATCTTATCCGCAAGTCCAAGCCATCCACCTGTCAGCTCGACCCTCTCCCCACAGTTCTGGTCAAAGCCTGCCTTCCTCCCCTGGTCCCTCTCATCTCCGCCATTATCCACTCCTCTCTCTCCACTGGAACTGTTCCTACATCATTCAAGACTGCTGCAATTACCCCAATTCTGAAAAAACCTGGTGCAGATCCCACAAACTTCAATAACCTTCGTCCAATTTCTAATCTCCCCTTCATTTCCAAGATTCTTGAAAAAAACAGTAGCAACTCAACTCCATTCTCATTTATCCAACAACAACCTGTACGAACAGTTCCAGTCTGGTTTCCGCCCTCTCCATAGCACAGAGACAGCACTCGTTAAAATAACCAACGACCTCCTCATGGCAGCTGATTCTGGTTTACTCTCCATTCTCATCCTCCTCGACCTCAGTGCAGCCTTCGATACCATCTGTCACACCACCCTCCTCAAGAGACTATCCTCCCTCGGCATCACTCATACTCCTCTAAACTGGTTCAAGTCATATCTCTCCTGCCGCACTCAGTTCATCCAGCTAAAAACCTTCACATCCCAACTTTCCCCTGTCACCTCCGGTGTGCCTCAAGGCTCTGTCCTGGGGCCCCTCCTCTTTATCATTTATCTCCTTCCCCTTGGCAATATCTTCCGCAAACATAACATCACCTTTCACTGCTATGCGGATGACACCCAGCTCTACTTCGCCAGCAAACCCACTTCCAACCTGCCACCCTCCTCCCTTACCGACTGCTTAACTGAAATAAAATCCTGGTTCACTTCAAATCTACTAAAACTCAACTCTGACAAAACTGAGATTCTTCTCGTTGGCACACAATCAATACTCTCCAAAACCAACAATTTCCCCCTCACCATTGAGAACTGCTCCGTTTCCCCCTCCCCACAGGTTAAGAGTCTGGGTGTCATCCTCGACAGCACACTTTCTTTCCAATCTCACATCAATAACATCACCCGGTCTGCTTACTTCCACCTACGCAACATCAACCGCCTCCGCCCCTCCCTTACTCCCCATACCACTGCTATCCTTGTCCATAGTCTCATCACTTCCCGCCTGGATTACTGCAACTCCCTCCTCTTCGGTCTCACCCATAAATCCCTGCACAAACTTCAACTGGTCCAGAATTCAGCTGCCCGTGTCATTACCAGAACCCCCTCCATCCACCACATCACTCCCGTCCTACAGCAGCTCCACTGGCTCCCAGTCAAGTCCCGCATTGATTACAAAATCCTCCTGTTAACATTCAAGGCCATTCACAATCTTGCCCCCCCATATCTTTCCAATCTTCTCCATATTGCCATCCCCTCTCGCACACTCCGTTCATCCTCCTCCATTCTGCTGACTGTCCCCCCGGTCCGTCTTACCACCATGGGGAGCAGAGCTTTCAGCCGCTCTGCTCCTCGGCTCTGGAACTCTCTGCCACCCGAAATAAGGAACATCAGTACATTTTCACATTTCAAGTCCCGACTCAAAACACACCTGTTTAAGATTGCCTTTTCCCTCTAACCGCGCTTACTGTCCATACTTCACTTTACTCCTGTGTACTTTTGTGGCTTCTTTGTATTTTATTTTTACTTTATTACTTCAATTTTATTTTATTCTATTTGTGTACTGTACATTGTCTTTTATTTTCTGTAAGGTGACCTTGAGTGACAGAAAGGCGCCTATGAAATAAAATGTATTATTATTATTATTATTTGGCTGCCGAAACAGTTGAGGTGAAGTCAGAGAGGAGGTGGTAGTGAGCAAGGTCCTCGTGCTGTCCCGATTTCTTCCATTTTCTCTCTGACGCTCGCAACAATGATCTGTTGGTTCGCGGAGGTTCAGACAGCCAGGGAGGGGCGGGAGATGATCGCGCCGGTCGTGAGATTGGGGGACAGAGAGTGTCCAAAGAAGAGGAGAGTGAGGACATCAGTATGGAGGAGGCTTCCTCAGTAGGCATTAAGGAGAACTGTTCCGAGGATGGGAGCGAGGAGATAACAGTTGAGGAGAGAGCGGAGGGAGTGAGGGATTTCAGGTTGCGGCGGCTGGTGACCATTCGAGGCGTAGAGTGGAGGGATGAGGTGGGCTTCATGGGGAGGGAGAAAGTCACAAAGTGGTGGTCGGACACGGTGAGCGGGGTGACAGAGAGTGCCGAGATGCCACAGGATCTTGTGAAGACAAGGTCAAGTTGGTTCCCGGCCCGGTGAGTTGGTGGAGAGGGGGAGAGTGTAAGGTCAAATGCGGAAAAGAAGTCTATGAATTCAGATGAATGCAGCTTTCCCGGGTGGATGCTGAAGTCACCGAGGACGACGAGTGGTGTGCCATCATCAGGGGAGCAGCTCAGGAGGGCATCCATCTCATCCAAAAAGTCACCAAGAGGACCGGGTGGGCGATAGATCACTATGTCAGCATATACACAGCTGACTCTGGTTCGTATCCCAGCTGGAGGTCCTTTGCTGCATGTCACATCCCCCTCTCTCCCCCATGTTTTAATAATATGACTGGGCCTTTTTATGACTTTTTTGCACTCACTACACTCAGACCTTGATTGACACGCGATATACAAGCATATGTTATGACTTTTAAATCATTTTCACAACATTTTATGAATTTTGTCGATTTTTCACTTTTTTTTCGACATGCTATAGTATGACTTTTTTTAAGTCATAAAAAGTGACTTTTTTTAAGTCATAAAATTTTCAGTATGTGAAAATTTCACCGAAAATTCAGTCGACAAAATTGATAAAATGTGTTAAATAGTGATTAAAAAGTCATAAAAAGCTATCGTAACCCATATAAGTGAGCGTATCGTAACTCCAAAAAAGTCATAAAAAGCCATTATAATAAAACAAAAAAAGTGATAGTATAGTATGTCAAAAAAAAAAGACAAAAATTCAGACAGAAACAGACAAGTTTTTATACCTCAAGTTGCATCCGATTGAGAACATTGATATATTAAGGAGGACAATATTTATTATTATTTTTTAATTCAATACAATCTAAAGGATATACAGTGTTTTTGTTATCCAACTACAATCCACCCCTTCCATGTTCCCTACAAAGTACCACATTTCAGAAATAGACATTTGACGAACAAACATCAGTCGAGCTCTGGCATGTCCTCGTATCCTCCGTCGGCCTCCAGCCTTCTCTGTTCCTCCAGCTTCTCCCGCTCCTCCTCCGCCCTCTTCCTCTCCTCCGTCGCCTTCTTCATCTCCTCCTCCACCTCTCTCCTCTTGGCGTTTTCCTCCTCCTCCTTCTCCTTCTCCTTCTCCCTCTCCGGCCTCTTGTTCTCCGCCGTGTCGTACGCCCACTCCTCGTCCGAGTCGCTGATGTCGTCGTCGTCGATGTCGTAGTTGGCCTGCTGCGCATCGGCGGCGTCGGCAGCGGACTCCTCCGCCGGCTCGGGCTCCGGTTTGTAGCCTGGGTCCTCCAGCTTGCCCCAGGCTACCTGGTCGGCCTTGCGAAGGGTGACCTCCACCTTGGATGGCAACATGTTGACCGAGCTCTGCTTCACGTCAACCACCTGGAAAAGGTTGAGGAAACCAAAAAAAACGTTACAATTGTATTCAGGAACATGGCGCATGTACGAAGATGCATTCAGCAGGAACTTACGCCCCAGAAGTGGAAGTCTCTCTTGAAAATCTTATCGTTCTCAAACTGGATTTGACACGAGAGCTAAAGAGAATAAAGACGGAGAGAGAAGAAGAATTCATTATTATTTAATTAGTTAAAAGTTTCTCTCTGAAATGTATAAAACAAACATGGGACCTCACCCAGGAGACCACAGTTTGTGTCCCACGTCACACTCAAAGCCACATCGGTTATCACGTGAGGCGTTCTGTTCACATGACTTAGTTTGTTACTCGATCATGAAGTTACTCTTTTCCTGAAATTTGTGGTTAATTGTCGCGGAAAGCTAACTTCCTAATACGTTGGAATGTGATGGGAACTCTAGTAGAAGTAAAAGTACACAGGAGCACAAAACATAGAAGTGCTTGTCTCATTGAATATAAGATAGTATTACATTAGTATGATATAAGTGTGTGACACACTCACCACCGTGCGGTTGGCCTCCAGGCAGGAAAACTCCGGGTTGGCGTTCTTGGCGTACATCGTCACGACGACGTTATTTCCCGTTTGGTGCCAGTCGTACCGACACGCCACCTGCTTCTTGTCCTGCAC
>CM056843.1:16555508-16570508 GCA_029853015.1 Chelidonichthys spinosus | reverse complement strand
AACTATTTTCTTTCAAAATAAAACGGTTGATTATGTTGAGAAAGGGACATTGCTGTTGAGATTTTAAAATGCTCTTTTTGTTGTAATATTTCTCAACATTCGAGCACCAAAAGTCCTCTAGTCTGATTGTAACAGGTGAAACATGTATTTGAGATTGTGGTGAACTGTCTCTTTAAGGCTCCAGTAACACGTCTGTATAAACATACAATTAAAGCCTCTTGTCTACACAAATACACCTGACATCCCGCCTGCCTGTCCTCACAGGTTCGATGCGTTTTCCCACGCTGACGTTCTCTCGCAGATTAAAGGGCTGCTTACTCGGAAATCATCAGGAAACTGACCAACAGCAGCGTTTTGTCTTTAGTGAATAATTGATGTTTGTTTCTCGGAGATGACGGATGTTTGGGAACAAAAAAAGGTTTGCAACAACAAAACCGCTACTTGTTCACCTTCATTAGTGATCAATCAGTCAGAGCTTTTATTACATTAATAACAACACAGAATTATTATCATACTTTCAACCGGCAACCAGTATGTTTGTTTCTGCCTTTCACACAAACAATTATATATTAATAAACAAGCTTAAGGTCACAAAGCTGCAGAAATCAACCAACATTAAGGACGTAAACCTAAATGTCAAGGCTGCAAACATAAAATATGTAATGTTTCAATGTATTTTTGTATGAATGTATAAATACTGTCTTGCTGCTCATGCAATTAGTATACAAAAAATTACATTTTCATGTAGCTTCAAGATTTTTTTCCCATTGTTTTCACGACTGATATAAAAAAAATCCATATTTAGTCCGAGTTGTTAATATTTTTTGCCCTTCTGACAAAATGAATTCTCTTCTTTGGATAATTAAGTTTACTTTAATTCACTGTTTAAGAACCAAACGTGAAGTGCATTTTACACGTCCTCCTCCTTTAATAAGAAAATATAAGAAAATGCAGTCAGCTGCATAAACAACATTTTAAAACACTGCAATTACAAATCAGCAGATACATCGTTTGACATCTCGAGGTCTAGAATTATTATTTTTATTATTATTTTACCACCTGAGACTGAGAAGAAAGGTTTGCATGAAGAAAACCAGACGAATCGATCAGGAATGGAAAATGACTTTTTATTTCTTCCAAAAAAAGTAGAGAGAAAACAGATCCCTAGAATAAACAAATATACTGCTGTAAAATAAAAGCCTGTGATTTTTTTTGTACTTTTTGTCAAATGTTACATTTGTTTTGCCTTTCCATGCTTTGATACAATCCATATAATTTCTGCTTTAAATAAATAGAAAAAATGTACAAAGAGATGGGGGGAGACAGATTTTAAAGATGTACTCAAAAACATTTGGCATCACTGAGAATTCATGGCTGAATTGGCGAACCCCCCATCCAACCCCCCATCACAACGCCGCCGTCTTCCACGTTCCTTAAAGTAACGAGAGAAAATGAAAAATCAACGCGGTTTGCAGGTTATGAGAGTACGTACGTTGAAGCTCCGAGTTGTGAGTGGATGCATCTCTTTATATACAGAACAGCGAGGCAGCGATCCGAACAAAAAGAAACCGAACGAGAGAATCTTTGATCCGACATGTTTGTGGGGAATTTTTATATTTGCTCGGCTTCTGATGCTGCGATGCACAAAACAACCAGCAGAGGGTGCCAAAGGGTTTGGTGCTGCGGGAGACGGAAGGTTATTTTTGCTACAGTGGCTCATTTATGACAGCACAAACAAATCTGCCGGTCTTGGTCTTGTTGCCGGGGTTTGACAAGAAGACCATCACCACCATCACGGTCATACCATGCTTTTTTAGGGGGGGGGGGGGGGACGACGATACAACCATGCACTCACCGACCAGAAAGAGAACGGACATTTTAACGTCTCTGACTTTGATTCATGCTACAACAATGCAGAGACGCGGTAGCAGCTGTGTGGAGAGCCACGAGGTTAGCCTGGTCCGACCCCAAGACCCAAGACCAGGTCTGCAGCCGAAAAAAAACAAACAACAGTGGTTGTTCTGGGAAAATCCCGGCTGTAAACGTGAAAGAAAAGAGTCACGGCATGCTCAGCCGAACTCCAAAAAACCCAACACTACCCAAATCTCTCTATCGCACAAAAATGCACCGACAAAGAGAATCTCATCGCAACAGGCGGACCGGATTCCATGCGGATCGATTTCAATTTAAAGTTTTGAGGGAAAAATGTAGATTTTAGCCAAAAAGAAAGATGTTCACTGAAAACGCTGAAGCAGTTCTTACTTTCAGGAACGATCAGCTCTGCACTTGGACCCGATATGATTCATTGTCTTAAGATCCTGGATCAAGGCCTCGGACGGCTTCCCCTCCATGCCATTCATGAGAGCTATCCCAGGAAATAGAGAGCCGAGATTCTGGCCTCAACTTTAAGTGCACAGAAAAGAGTCCAATTGGTCCGTTTGATGACTCTTCAGAAACGACTCTTTAATCGAGTCTTTAGAAGAAACGATCACGTGCACGTTTTCTCACCGTTGGTACCTGCCGCGTTTGTTTACATAGAATATGATCAAGTTGCTAACTAGCACTTAACCGAAGTGCATTTTCTCCGAACCAGAAGTCTGGGTTTGGTTCAACGGTCCAATCAGAAACAGTTTGTAGGCTGCTGACATTATAAGGAGGCGGCGGAGCCGGCGGATGTCGGAACAAAAACAAAAGGCAAGGACCAGACGCTGGAGCGATGCTAACGGCGACAAGAAAAAAACGCCCTTGAAACCTGATAGCCTCCGAAAAGGTCTATTCTTAACCAAAAGACGAGACACCGAGAGAGAGAGAGACAGAGAGAGGTAATAGAGCTACAGGTACTAGACGCTGGCAGAGGTCAGGATGAGGTCTTCGTCTATAAAAGGAGGCTAGTACGGGGAGAGGCTAAGCTAATACAAGACTGCGACAAGAAGCTAATTAAGAGCGATATCTCACAACAGTGATGGAGCGACGATCTAGACAGGAACTGGTTATTACTATTTTCTTTCTTTTTTTTTACTTTTACATATCTACACTTACCAAACAGTGACGAAGCAGGCTACGAAAGAAAAAAAAGCAATCTACACACTGAAGATTCTAGAGATTTCATGATGCAGACGCTGGACCAGGAACTGGATCGGAGGACTACAAAAAAAGATAGAGCGGCAGGAAATCCGACTTTTTATTCATTGATCTTTTTTGTTAAGTCGCCCGCCAAAAAGAGGCTGGTGGATTTAGAACAAACTCTTTAAAACCTCAGACTTCAGATCTCTTCTCAACCCCCCACCGGGAGAACCGGGCGGCAGCTCGACTTCACGGCAGGATAGTCACTTCAGTGCAAACGTTTTGCATGTGCATTTTGCGACAAAATTTTGGATTTTTTTTTTTTACAAAAAAGCAAACGAAGCAAACGCAGCAACACTTCGTGTCAAACTCGCTGGCTCAAGTTTGGCTGGAAATTTGACACAATTTGACCCTCAGAAATAGCCCTCAATGGAGAAAAAAAATAAAATCACGTACACAGAAAAAAAACAAAAAAAACAAAAAACACATTACGCACACGTATACCAACAGTCGAACTCACGGTGACGGATGCATTGGCGAAGGAGTCGCCGTGACCTCTTGAAACAAGAGTTCAGATAGTTTTTAAATTTCTCCAGAGATGGGAGCAACAAGTTTGAGCTTCTTCTTCGCACTAAGCGCCGCTCACGTTGATTCAGTGCAATTTGAAGCGAATTAATTTCAGTAATATGTGGCCGTCATCAATTATTGGCACAAAACATGGATTCGCCAATAGCGTGTACCTCATGAAAAAAATGCTTTTTTAGAAAACGTTTGACGTATGTGAATGTTGCAGAGCCGATGAGGACTAGAACAGATACACACAGGTCAGCCGGGCGCTAACGGGCAGCTAATTATGCTAATTAACACGCTGCAGTGGTGTTAGCATCGCGAATACACAAATGACTTCCATTTTTACCCTTTTTTAGGAGAATGGAAGACAATCATGTCTGGTCATACCCCCACTTCTCAAAATGTACATTTTGAAAATTGTTGCAGTTAAACCAAGTTCAAGACGGGGGAAGTCCAAAAGTGAGTTAGAAAAATGTCTGACGATCAATCATTACATCACAACAATGTGATTCGTGTAATTTTTGGTGGATGCTGTGAGAAAAAATTGAATAAAAAATGTCAAGTTCAGGGTGCTAAATGCTGTAAAACGTGCTGAAAACGTACGTACACGTACACACGTGCCGTCCCTTTAAGGGGGTGGAAACATGGTCACCTAATGCTAACCTGACAGTTTGAACGTTGGCTAGCTACGTGACATTCGTTTCCTGTTGATGACTTCCGAGTGAATGAAGAATGAGTGATATTTTAGCCAATTAGCACTGCTAGCGTGTTAGCAGGTAGCTCGCTCAGTTAGCATGTTGCTAGCGCCCGTCTCTCTGTGTGTATCTGTGACTTCGGGAGAAGGAAATATGACAAAGACTTTTAAAAAATCGATAACAACAAAATGCCCAACTACTTATCGACAAAATGGTTCAATAAATTTGCTGTACAACCCCCCCCCCCCTCACCCCCCCTGCCCCCACGAGAACATTCAGGGGGGGAGGGGGCAAATACAAAGATCCCCCGACAGGAAACACACTCAAGAGGGTTACGCTCTGTGATTGGACGGTCAAGGACAGCGAACAGAGGGGGGGTCGACTGAAACAACTGCCCCACACACACACACACACACACACACACACACACACACACACACACACACACACACACACACACACACACACACACACACACACACACACACACACACACGGCCCCTCCCGAGCGCACAAAATAGCACCAGTATGAAATAAAGCTAATTCTGTAGAGGAGCCCTCACCATTCTCCCCCTCTCTCTCTCTACCTCTCTCTCTCCAAGCATCACTCCATCAATATGGTTTTAAAACACAAATTGGGAAAGAAAGAAGCCACACACACACACGCACACACACACACACACACACACAGACACACAAGTTGTTGTTTCAGAAGACAAACAGCTGTCTTCTTCCCTCCATCCTCCGTTCGCTCGTCTCCTCCATCTTTTCCAACTCTTTTTTTTTGGTGTCGGTCGGTTATCTCGTCCTCTGTCTTTGTCCCCCCTCCTCCTCCTCCCTCCCTCCCTCCGTCTGGCTCTCATGTGTTTTCTTCATGCTGTTCGTTTGTTGCATTTGGCACTCTGCTTCCCCCCACCGGCTGGATTACATGAACTGCATCTGGATGGACAGAAACACAACAAAAAGGTCACACTTTGCATTGAGAGAAAAGAAAGAAGGTGCTGTAATCAGAGTCATGTGACAGCAGGAAGTCAGTCTTTGTGACCTTATTAGGAATGTACTATGACGGGGGTATCTGACCTGGGCTCCGGGCATTGGTGCGAAGGGATTGGTGGGTCTGAGAACAGGCTGGTTGTACATCATTGGCTGAGGAGCCATCACTGGTACCCCGCCCATCTGACCCATCTGGGGAGGGACCTGGACAGAGAGATACAGTTTCAGGCCAAGGACTAAGACTCATATATTTATGGACAATATTTGAATTCTATATCGGCATTTCTACAATTTCACAACATTTAACAAATAGGACGATTTTGGTTTGATTAATTTACACACAATGATCTCAAATGATGAACAGATGAATTTGGTTGACCTACAGATCAACCAAAGACTCACCATTCCATACACAGGCACTTGCGGTGTGGTCATGGGAAAAGCCATGGGAGCTGGAGCCTGGACGGACAAACAGAAACCAGGGTCACTTTTAAAGCAGGCGGGAAAAACACAAAACACAGCTGGATCACTTGTTGGCTGCAGCACGGAGACTTTGGACGATGTACAATGGAAGGCTCCTTAGCGTTGACGAATGTATGTGCGAGGTGGAAAACATGCTTTTAAAGAAGGGCAATCATACAGCTGAGGTACTTAGTGGACCCCGCTGGGGGCGACTCCTCTCTGGTTGTATAGAAGTCTATGAGAAAATGGTCCTACTTCTCTCTGCTGGCCACCAGGGGGCGACTCCTCTCTGGTTGTATAGAAGTCTATGAGAAAATGGTCCTACTTCTCTCTGCTGGCCACCAGGGGGCGACTCCTCTCTGGTTGTATAGAAGTCTATGAGAAAATGGTCCTACTTCTCTCTGCTGGCCACCAGGGGGTGACTCCTCTCTGGTTGTAGAGAAGTCTATGAGAAAATGGTCCTACTTCTCTCTGCTGGCCACCAGGGGGCGACTCCTCTCTGGTTGTATAGAAGTCTATGAGAAAATGGTCCTACTTCTCTCTGCTGGCCACCAGGGGGTGACTCCTCTCTGGTTGTAGAGAAGTCTATGAGAAAATGGTCCTACTTCTCTCTGCTGGCCACCAGGGGGCGACTCCTCTCTGGTTGTATAGAAGTCTATGAGAAAATGGTCCTACTTCTCTCTGCTGGCCACCAGGGGGTGACTCCTCTCTGGTTGTAGAGAAGTCTATGAGAAAATGGTCCTACTTCTCTCTGCTGGCCACCAGGGGGCGACTCCTCTCTGGTTGTATAGAAGTCTATGAGAAAATGGTCCTACTTCTCTCTGCTGGCCACCAGGGGGCGACTCCTCTCTGGTTGTATAGAAGTCTATGAGAAAATGGTCCTACTTCTCTCTGCTGGCCACCAGGGGGTGACTCCTCTCTGGTTGTAGAGAAGTCTATGAGAAAATGGTCCTACTTCTCTCTGCTGGCCACCAGGGGGCGACTCCTCTCTGGTTGTATAGAAGTCTATGAGAAAATGGTCCTACTTCTCTCTTGATGTATTATCTCAGTAAACATTGTAAACATGAGTTTATGGTCTCAATCTCTAGTTTCAAGTCTTCTTCAATCCAGCATGATGTTCATTTAGTACATGATGGTCCATAATGTACCAGACCAGAAAGCAGGGGATGCTTTAGGGGGCGGGGCTACAACAAAAATTGGAGTTGAGTGAGCGTCTCCGAAGAAGAACAAGAAGAGAGAAACAAGAAGCGACAGAGAAAAGGAGGTGAAGAGAAGTCATTGAGATTGTGTACTAAATATAATAAGTACTTACATAACTAGTATAGAACATTCCATTCTGCATCAGGACGCGACAGGAAAAAGAGACGAGAAGAAGACGGAGGAAGATGGAGGGAAGGGGAGGAAGAAGAGACGAGATAAGGTGATTCAGGAAGAGGAGAAGAGCGATGAAGAAGTTCAGATGGAAAAAAACAAGAAAAGGAAATAATAAAATGGGGGTCAAAATACGGACGAGCGGATGTCAAAGCCGGCGTGGCGAAAAACAGGACGAGCAGATGACAACGCAAAAAAAATACAATAAAACGAAGAGGGGAAGGAAGATGGGTGGATGACGGTGCAAAAACAAAAAAGGAAGGAGAGATGAAGGGGGAGGAGGTGAAGAGGGAAGAAAGGAGGACAGACAGGAGAGAGAATAAAAAAAAGATATTGGGGAGAAAGAGAGGAAGGAGGGTTAGTGACAGTTTGTCCTCGTCAGCTAGAAACACACACACACACACACACACACACACACACACACACACACACACACACACACACACACACACACACACACACACAATTGAGGCGTCTGCAAGTTTAACTCAATTCTTAAACTGAGTGTTCAGTTTCAGGAACTATTCCTTTAATGACAGGAACGATGGCTGAAGTGAAAGATAACATCCAGGATGTTTCCTTGCAGACGCCTCAGTGGATCCTTTCAGGGGAACCAGATCCCTGCACCACATGTGTTCAGGCATGTTCACACCAAACCTTCCATCCTGCCTGAGTTCATAACATCACCCAGAGGTTCTCTGTGAATCTGTCATGAGCTGGATTCACTGGATCTAGGAAGACACACATCTGCTGGTTTACTACGACCTAAATAAACTTTTTCATCATGACTTAATTGCAATAAAAGGATTAAAATGATGCCGAATTAACTACAGAATGATGACTTCAGACTATTGTGAATAGTGCTGAGTCATGCTTTGTTAGGTCTGTCTGTAAGACCACAAGATAACTCCTGTTAAAACGCTGGTTTTCTGAATGGAGTCTGGTTGATGGTGCTAGGCTACTCTAACATTGTAGCTGCTCCATCAACACTCCATATAAGGTCATCTAGACACAAATACAGCAGAGACCTTGTTATTTGGACCACAGGCAGTCTCTGGTTCCTCCATATAGTCTGGTCTGGTCTCTGGACTAATGTGAGCTACTATCTAGACCTCTGGGGGACCACAGAGAGTCTCTGGTTCCTCCACATAGCCCACATGGTCTGGTCTCTGGACTCTTGAGGGTCGATCGCAGACCTTCCTCCATGATTCTGGTTCCTGTGTTGCGGATTGCCGTTTGGTGTGAACGCACCGTTCAGCACCGGTCACCACATTTGTGCGGTGCTGTGTTTGGGTGTGAGTTTGGCGGCGTGGGTTTGGCGGCGTGCTCACCACGTGCTGTACAGGCAGCGGCTGCGGTGCCATGGGGGCGGGGCCCCACTGTGTGGTGGACATGGTCTTGTTCTGCCAGTTCTGGCCCCCCGTCAGCTTCTTCTCCCCGGGCTGGTTCCACTGCATATCTGGCCTGGACAGGAATGAACAGCGCAACACAAAACCAACAGTGTTATCCTTTCTGTCCTTTTTAAATTCTGCATTTTCATAGTTCAGCCTCAGGTTTGGAAGATAAAAACCAGGAGATTGACTTGTAGATTCTCCTTCATACTTTCTTTAATTCCCCCCTCCAGGTGCATAATGAATTTTAAACGCTGCGAGGTTCGGCAGAAACACCGATCTCTTTGTCTCACAAACCTGAGCAGCTAAAAGCACCTGGATGCTTCAGAGTAAATCACATTTGGACTTTAACCGGTAGAAGTTAGAAGCTGGCAACAGTAGAGCGTAACGGGGAGTTGTGTTTGTTTCATCATCACAGCTCAGACACTTACTTCTTGGCCGGGGTCCCGCCGAACTGCAGATCTGAGGGAATGGAGGGAAATTAAAAACATAGTCAATGAAAGGCATTCGGTTTACGGCTCACATTTCACTCGTCTGTATGAAGCGAGGTTTGTTTTGGCTGAATTCCATAAAAAGTGGAGAAAGCAAAAACAAACAAAACGGTATTTTTCAGTGTTTTTGTATCCAAACACACAATCAACAGAAAAGGAGGTCTTGTAATGAAATGAGTGTGTGGGTGTTGTTGTCGTTGACACGTTGTGCTACGCGTATTTACATGCAACGCCACACTCACTGCCCACGAGGTTGGCCAGAGACGAGTCCAGGTCGTTGGCGAGCAGCTTCCCCCCGTGACTCATGGCCAGCTGAGGGGGGGGCGGAGGGGCGTTGTGTGCCGGCATCGTGGGCTTCAGCAGGTCGCCCAGAGCGTCGAAACCTAGCGGAGGACAATCAACTCGGACAGTGAGGCGTACGTTTCTCTCTCGTGACATCGTAGAAGACAAACGGGTGGTTAGTACGACAAACAGGCAGATCACAGCGTTCCAGACAAGAGGTTCTTCAAGAAGCAGAAACACAATATGAGTGGAAGAAAGGAGAACTTTTCTGGAAGCATTGCTGCGTTCAGGATACAGGATAAGTTCACTTTATCGGAGCGTACAAGTTAGTTTTATTTGATTTGGAGAACTTTACATGGTTTGTTTGTAGGTTTCAGCAGGATTTATTGGCAGGAATGGAAAACGATTATTTTTAAAGTATAAACACCTTTCAGGGAGTCCAACATCTTTCTACAGTAGCCCAGGACGGACAAACCAAACACTAGACGGATGCTTTTTTGTGTTTTTATGTCACCTGAAGGCCACCGTAGTTCTCGGACAAAGGGAGGGGTCGCTTGGTTGTAATCTGCAACATGGACGCCCTAGTAGATACCACTTAATCCTAAAACACAGATTATAATCCTCACCCCAGAAGACTTTTTTTTGGTGCAACCTAACGAGTTACTCACGAGGCAACGGTTATCTTAAATAGCTAGTGAGAAACGGGAAAATCCAAAAATCGCTAACTACAAATTAGAAGCCTTTTATGCAACCGTTAACGTAAATGGACATGGCGTAGCAACAGTAACTAAGGTGGGGGAGGGGCTTCAGTGAGGGATGTAGCTGTGGAAATCTGAAAGAAGAACTTCAAAAGGCATTTAATAAAATCTAAATGAGAGATGACTCAACGTTCAGCCTCGTGTTTCCAAACGTTTCACTCTTTAATGAAGCGGAGTTTGATCGGATCGCTCATCCCTTTGATTGAATCTATTTTCAGCACTTACCTACACATAGACTCTGTTTTATTGCCGCCATGCAGCAGCCTTACTGCCCGTATAATGCCTGACTCAGTAGCTCACAGCGCTCGTTTCCACGGTGATTGATTGATCTGCTCGGAGCCGGCGTGTTCACACGTCCGAATCCCGCCGTGATTAGGTTTGTGACCACGTACGCGAGCGAGTAAACCGGCTGCCAGCGGCCGAAGATGACAAATGAGTCATTTCCCGTGTGTGTGTGTGTGTTAATGGCAGTATTACTCTGCTGCTGAAACAACAAACGAACATGGAGGCGTTTGTGATTATTATGTGTGCGTATGTATACTGAGCTGCTTTATTATTCCAGTAATCAGAATCAGCTGGATTCAAGAAATTCAACTTGTTTGCATCTCTCAAAGAAAAAAACTTTAAAAAGGGTTGAAGCTACGATATTAATAAAAATAAGAAAATAAATAAGAAATAAAAAGAAAAACTGAAATAATGGTAAAAGCTATAACATTAATAAAATAAGAAGGAAGAGATGAGAAGCCTTAAGGCGAACATTAAGGGTTAAATATGAAAGCTGCACAGAAACAAGACAAAGTGCTGTAAACCGACAGCTCAGGAGAAAACCCAGAGAAGCAGCTGATGTCGGAGGAGGAATAATATTTAGTTAGGAAGCGGTGTGCAAGTCTGACAGCGCTGCTGACACCAGAGATTCTGAAAACACTTTTCCTGCTAGCGGAGCAGATGAGGAGGGGAAAGAAACGAGGGAGGAGAGTTCAAAGAGAGACGAGGAGAAAACGGAGAAGCAAACACCAGATATTTCAAAATTCTCTCGACTCTCCAACTAAAAGAGGGAAGAAGAGGAGGAGGAGGAGGAGGAGAAGAAGAAGTCAATAGAGTTTAAGATCAAAGGGAAGCGAGGAGGGTTGATTCTAAAAACCCTGCAGGAGGAGAGAAATCTGTTCCTTTAAGACTATTTAGTGGGATTACCGGGAAAAGCTCTTTTCAGACGTGGAAGGCAACAACATCTACCGGCTTGTTGTCATTCCTCCTCCTGCTTTCTAGACCATGTTCTCAATTCATGACTTTAATCTGGTTAAGTATTTTTTTAGGCAAAGAACCAGGCGGCAACCTTAAACTCTCATTCTCCCTGCTGGCCACCAGGGGGCGACTCCTCTCTGGTTGTATAGAAGTCTATGAGAAAATGGTCCTACTTCTCTCTGCTGGCCACCAGGGGGCGACTCCTCTCTGGTTGTATAGAAGTCTATGAGAAAATGGTCCTACTCCTCTCTGCTGGCCACCAGGGGGCGACTCCTCTCTGGTTGTGTAGAAGTCTATGAGAAAATGGTCCTACTTCTCTCTGCTGGCCACCAGGGGGCGACTCCTCTCTGGTTGTATAGAAGTCTATGAGAAAATGGTCCTACTTCTCTCTGCTGGCCACCAGGGGGCGACTCCTCTCTGGTTGTATAGAAGTCTATGAGAAAATGGTCCTACTTCTCTCTGCTGGCCACCAGGGGGCGACTCCTCTCTGGTTGTATAGAAGTCTATGAGAAAATGGTCCTACTTCTCCCTGCTGGCCACCAGGGGGCGACTCCTCTCTGGTTGTATAGAAGTCTATGAGAAAATGGTCCTACTTCTCTCTTGATGTATTATCTCAGTTAACATTTTATACCAGTTAGTTTGTAAGTTCTTGTTTTTATAGTAAGGAAAACTGTTAGAAGACGTGCGATACATTAAATTACTTTACTAAAGAGTTTGACTTTTATCAGGAAAAGAAAGAAAGAATTGATAAAAGCTGACATAAATAAAAAAAATCCAGACTTCTGCAGAAGATGGAGGAGGAGGAGGAGGAAGGGAGCAGATGGAGAGGGGTTGCCTGGGTGATTCTCGCCTTGTGGAGTGTGATGGGAGAAGAGAGAGGAGGGAGGGAGGAGGGAAGAGCCTGAACAACAGCGGCAGATAGACGGGATGAAACACAGACAGGTGTATGTGGATGCATGAAGACATAAAGACACAGGGAGGTTTATATGAGGCGCTGCCAGCTGCTGAATTATTATTAATAGACGGGAGTCCAACTGTTACACAAGAATGAAATCTCTGTTCAAACACAACAAAAACAAACAAGCATAAATGTTTGAAGAAGCAATGATACAGCTGAGTAAACACAATTAATTATCCTAATAATGACACTAATGTGTCACAAAGGAGGAAAAAACAACTGGGCTTTTCTGTCAGAAAATTCAGGAAATCAGAGTCCATTTGGAGGGATTTAAAGGAAATACAAATGAATAAATAAATATATATTTTCCAGATGTATAATTAGCGATTTCTCTGTTTGGATGAAGTCAACATAATGAGTCGCTGCTGTGAAACAGCTGGCTGATTTAAATATCCTAATTAACGGGCACTTTTGATGGATCAGACCGTTCTATCGACGACTACCGTAATATGTATTTAACGATATTCTTTACTACTCTTTCATCGGATCAGAGACTTTCATTCCTGGAACGTGAAAAACTCAGGTTTCAGACTCATTGGGAAACATTTTTTATCTTATTTAATTTTGTATTATTTGATATTTTACTACTAACTGGTGTTGCATTTGTATGTTTTGTTTCAAAATTGATTCACGTTAACTGTTTTAAGTTTTGAGAAAAATAAAAACCAAAGTTGGGAAAAAAAGAAACTTGAAGGATGATTCTGGTAATATTTCAAAATGTCATTGTTTTCACAGGAAATTACCAAAATGTGTCTGTAAGCATTTACAGTCGTGCCGGTGTGTGAGTGTGTGTGTGTGAGAGTGTGTGAGTGTGTGTGTGAGTGTGTGTGAGTGTGTGTGTGTGTGTGTGTGTGAGTGTGTGTGTGAGAACACGTCTCCCAGGGCAACAGTGTTGCTTTTGTAATCGTGAACTTAACGGACATAAGAAGAATTCACTAATCTAAGGGTTCGGCTACAAAGTCAATTCTGTTTTTTATAAATTAAAAATACATTCGACTTCGGTAACTCCTCAAGTCCACCTTAAAACTGGACGCCATGCGGGAGTCTCTGAGGACCAAGAAAAGAGGTTCGAGAGGCGGAGACATCGATTTGTGTCGAGCGGTTTGAAAGGAAAGCGAGCACTCGGAGACCTGCAACACTCAAGCCGTCAGTCTGAAGCTGTTTCCATAGCAACAGGCGGGAAAACAACACCATAACAGAGGAAGCTGCTGCTGGAGTAGTGGGGGGGGAACCCTCAAAGAGAAGTACTGAGGAAAGACCAGCACTGGATCAGTTAAACTTTGAATAATAATGAACCCTCTTCACTGGTTTAAAGTGGGCGGGGCTCTGCAGGAAAGCTGTGATGTCACTAACTAAATCCTGTCTAATCACAGATGTGGGGAAGTTAACTCTTGTTGATTTGGTTTGTTTACCCGAGTGAGTGAATATAAAGGTTAACTGATCCGAGGTCTCTGCGTTAGCGTTGCCGTGGTTACGGGATTAGAGCCGTACAGACAGACAAGCCGCCCAGCGGCGGGAAGGAGAGTCAGAGGGGTTAGTTTGATGCGTGGCTTCGTTGTTGTGGTTGTTTTAGTGTTTCAGACGAGAGCCGGGCGTTTGGTTTACCGACTGCAGGTTGAGGCTGTGGGCCGCCGTTACTGGGCGTGGCCTTATTCCCAAACACGGCATCGAAATCTACGGCCATGGCTGCGGCGGGCTGCTGAAGGGCCGGGCTCTCCAATCCTGGGGATGCAGTTAAACGGAACTCATTACACGTATAGAAATAGGTAACCCGGAGATGGAAACATCGGATTCTGGTGAAACCATCCCAGCTAATCCTGTCGAGGTGATGGACCGTGGACATCGCAGACTCCGGCGTCGTGGTTGCTTAGTAACGTGGGATTGTTGGGGAGTTAAACGTCCCTGTGGGGGTTTTAAGGGTTTGAGGCCTCGGAGAGCGGCTCGCCTGTGTAAATGTCTCACGTCTTTACACGACGTACACTCCGGTAACTCGGCTAGCAACACACCGGCTGGTCAGGCAACATTAGTTTCTGGAGGGGGGGTGGATGGTTAACATAAAAGACAGATGGACGGGCAGACATGAGAACCACCAGCCAGAACGCTAAACAACACATAAACGATGTCTTTGTGTGTGTGTGTGTGTGTGTGTGTGTGTACCTCCCCAGGCACTGTTGGCGGTGGAGATGGAGGGCGTGCTCTGCACGGCGGGGATGAAGGCCGGCTGGAGGTCAAACAGGTCACTGTTCAGGTTGGGCACGCTGACGGGAAGTATAAGCAAGAGGCTTTTATTGTGAAAGAGCCAAAGAAAACATGTATCCATGCTAACGATTCAATATCTGAACATTCGGACTTTTAATGTATTTTATGTATTTATCTGGACCTCTGAGTCTGAAATAAAGTATTCATCATCATTCTAGAGGTCGGAAGTTGGTTTTAACCATAAACTGTTTCTAAGAAGTGGACGTAGTCATGGTGACGTCACGCTGGCTTGAGGAAGTGACCATATTTGGAAGTGAGGTTGCTGCCTGGTTTAAACTGGTGAACTGTGTGTGTGTGTGTGTGTGTGTGTGTGTGTGTACCTGTTGGCAGACAGTGTGGAGGTGAACATCTCCGGGGTGTGTGTGATGTGGTTGTTGTTGTTGGCGCCGCTGCCTATCGACTGGCTGCTCGGGGAGGAGGAGGGCGGAGTCTGCATGCCCATCTCCTTCAGACGCAGGTCCTACA
>CM056843.1:16465508-16548008 GCA_029853015.1 Chelidonichthys spinosus | reverse complement strand
TTTACTCTGCTTTGGCTGCTTTGGCTTTACTCTGCTTTGTTTACTCTGCTTTGGGTGCTTTGGCTTTACTCTGCTTTGGCTTCACTCTGCTTTGGCTTCACTCTGCTTTGGCTTCACTCTGCTTTGGCTGCTTTGGCTTTACTCTGCTTTGGCTGCTTTGCTTTACTCTGCTTTGGCTGCTTTGGCTTTACTCTGCTTTGGCTTCACTCTGCTTTGGCTTTACTCTGCTTTGGCTTCACTCTGCTTTGGCTTCACTCAGCTTTGGCTTCACTCTGCTTCGGCTTCACTCTGCTTTGGCTGCTTTGGCTTTACTCTGCTTTGGCTTCACTCTGCTTTGGCTTTACTCTGCTTCGGCTTCACTCTTGGCTTCACTCTGCTTTGGCTGCTTTGGCTTTACTCTGCTTTGGCTGCTTTGGCTGCTTTGGCTTTACTCTGCTTTGGCTGCTTTGGCTTTACTCTGCTTTGGCTTCACTCTGCTTTGGCTTCACTCTGCTTTGGCTTCACTCTGCTTTGGCTTCACTCTGCTTCGGCTTCACTCTGCTTTGGCTGCTTTGGCTTTACTCTGCTTTGGCTTTACTCTGCTTCGGCTTCACTCTGCTTCGGCTTCACTCTGCTTCGGCTTCACTCTGCTTCGGCTTCACTCTGCTTCGGCTTCACTCTGCTTTGGCTTTACTCTGCGACACTGCACCAGTCTTATAGAGTACTAACATAACGATCACAGTTCACCGAGGAGGGAGAAAAAAAGTTAGAGTGCGTAAAGATCTCCAACTTTTCAAAAGAGATGCCAAAGTGCTCGCTTGTTTAAGCAGACAGTAGACCAGTTGTTGCTAGCGGGGGATTCCTTCATTTGGACAGAAGGTCGAGGGGATACGCTGATGGGAAACAAGCAGTAACACCTCACATTATACAGGAGATGTTGTTTCCCTGCTTTATATCCTTATAAACTGAATATCTTTGTGTTTTGGAAGGTTGGTTGAACAACAAGTGACATAATATAATAATAATTATTGTCCACCAGATCCCCTAACCATTAGTGGATTTAGTTCTTGGAGAAAACTTTGATTTGTGTATCCACGGTGATTATACTCAGATTATAATGACTACATTGTGAAGGAAATGGTTTCCATATAGTTTTGCTGTTTTTGCTTCTTTTATTTTGTATTGCTGCTACTGCCACTATGTATGTTGTTTATGTGCAGCTCTACTGACAAATTTCCTTTGGATCAAGGATTTGCTCCAGTTTTGATTCTCAAGTTTGGAGAAAATCACTGTTTTCTATAAGAATTCAAGGTAAGGGAGAGGAAGTGATGCACTTGTGGTCACGTTGTGGGCGGAGTCTAACTAAACCAGGGATGTCTACACTCTCTCTGAGGGATGAAAATGATGCTTGAAGTGATTCTTGAATTCAACATAAAAAAGGCAACTTTATCCTTGACGGTTAAAAACAGAAACCGTGTAGTCCCTCGCAGCGATGCAGCCCTTTGTTTTTGCAATCATCATTAGCTTTTGCGGAATCCAAGGACTAAAAGCTCCTTGTTCTCGGCATCAAACCCACGTGACTGAGAAAACCCTGCTGACGGCACGGCGTTGGGCCGAACTTAACACACCTTGGCCTCAGTGGTCGGATCGATAAGGAAGTGGAAGAGAAAGGAAGTCAATAGAACCAGAGGGGATCTGGGATCGTGTCAGAACGAGGAAACTAAAGATGAGTGAACTGGAGAGAGAAGAGTTGCTAAAGGAGGGAGGGAACATGTATATGGTGGAAGGACAAGAGGGAGGGATGAACCACATGAATGTTAAAGGAAAAGGCGAGGAAGGAGGTGAGATGCATACTGACCTGTGAGAGATCTGGGATGTCACCCTGATCTATTCCAACTTGCTGTCGTCAAAAAACAAACAAAAGCAACAAAAGAAAGGGAAAAAAAAAGGGGGGGGGGATAAAAATGGAGATAAAAATAAAAAGAGAAGAGCAGGGGTCCATTTGTATAAAATAATATCAATAAATAAAAGAAGATGAGAAAAAGAAAAGAAACAGGGGGATCATTACTTCATGCAGTGGCAGTGTGTCAACATAAACGACAACAGAAATAAAAACAAGGAAAGGTTTTCGACATCTGGGATTGGCCGATGAGCCGACCAATCCTCACAGTGAATGACGATGACAGTGATGCATGTGCCTGACCAAGGAGGGAGAGCGGTGCATGGGCGAATGGTGACTGAATGACGTGACGACACTGAAAGACATTCATAGAAATACGCAAAAAGATTTCCGTCCACGAAAAAAACAACGTAAAGACTCTTCAGGACACAGATGTGGACCATCAGGTCCCGGACCCTTCAAACACACACCTTTATCAACAGATTCATCAGCATATATACATACACACATATATATATATATATATATATATATGTATATATATATATATATATACATATACACACATATACATACACATATATAAATATATATATATGCATGTAAGTGTCGTGGGGCAGCGAGGGTAAGTCCCTGTAGCTGCGAGAGCAATGAACTGTGGGAAATAAAGCCGTGCCATGAGGCGTTTGAGGACGCGTGATAATTGTGTGTAAATACGAGTGTTTATTGGTGGTCGGAAAAGACAAGAATTAAAAAATCTGATCTTTTGAAAGGTTGTGTGTGCACATGGGTGTAACTATAAGTGTGTGTGTGTGTGTGTGTGTGTGTGATGTACCTCGGCCACTTTGAGGAATTCCGACAGCTTGGTCATCCTGTAAAGAAATTTCTTGTAGATGTCCAGAGCATCTTTACACTGGTTCTTCTTCATGTCGAAGTATTTCTCTGGAGGAAGGAGGTGAGGAAGAGGAAGGTTTAAAAAAAGAGGAAGGATTGATTGGAGACAAACCGGAGCACTTACAGCTGCATGACAGCCAGTCAAACCTACTCTGTTGCTGTGACAACCACACTGTGTTCACCTGTGTGTGCTGCTGTTTGTGCATGATTGTGTGTACTTGTACACACGGTAACTATACTTACACATAATCATTCCTGACTGAGCTTGAAGGCCATTGATTTATTTAAATGTTCACTTGTGTGCAAGTTATTTCTACTTTTTTCTTTATTGGTGCTTTTTTGTGTTCAGTTCGATTAATTTCTTCTATAAAAATAAGAAAACCTTTGATTAAAAAAGCAATTTGTTTCATTGTAGCTGGAAAGCAGCAGAAAAGCAGAAGCGAGGACACTTTAATATCGGTTTGGTATAATTATTATAGTAATTTTCCATCACACTGTCACAGATTGTGTGTGTGTGTGTGTGTGTGTGTTACCCAGTAGGTTGATGACCCCTTCATTGTAAGCAGCAAACAGCCTGATGGAGTCTTTGAAGAGCAGCATGAAGGCTGAGTTGATGACTCCGTTGGTCAGCTCGTTGGGGTTGGCCTGACGGAGAGAGGGAGGTCAAGTCTCACCTTTACACAGCGTTTCTCTCACACACACACACACACACACGCACAACACGTTACCTGGAAGTCCAGCAGAGCGTCCAGCTGGTTCTGAATGATGGGCAGCGTCTTGATCAGCTTCTCTGTGTTCATGGTCCGCATCACACCGTCGATCCTGGCCAAGCAGCACAAGCACAATCACTACACGTGCTTCTACTTGGATATATTTCTACATTAGTGATGCAGCGTCCCTCTCACCCTCTCTTCATCTTGGTGAAGTCCACTGCCACCAGCCTGTAGGACATGGCCTTCTCGTTCAGGTACCGGCTGTATCGTCTGATGAAGGTGGACATGTCGTAACCTGGAGGGAGAACGTAGAGAAGGAATGAGTTCCCACCATCACAGAACGTCTGCTTGTGTGTGTCGCTGGATCCTCCATCGTTACCTTGCAGGGCTCCTTTATCCAGGAAGTTGTTCAGGTTGAACAGGGTGTTCCTGGAGGCCAGGTACTGGATGAAACGCTGGGACGAGGAAAGACAAAGACAGGAGGTCAAATATCTGCTGTTCCTGCCTGCAAAGTTTATCCATTTATAAAATGGAAATTAAAATTACAACGCTTCCCCCTCCTTTTGGACGATTAACGAGACGCCGTCTCAGGTAACGGCTCGTGCTCGTTAGCTGAAGGCTAATAATGCCTCAAACACTTTAAACCACATCCGACAGCTCAGATGATTAAATCATACATTTCTTCAGAGGTCAGAGGTTGGCGACAGAACAGCAAAACTCAGGAGCTGCTGGTGGGGGATTCGGCTTCCTGTATTTAATACAAAGCAGCGGGGAGGAAGATTTAACCCACGTCTTCATCCCCCCCCCCCCCTGCTGCTTTAGATGGTTTAACCTCAGAACGGGTGTTTAAGAAGCAACTCTTCTCCTGCCGTTTCATTTATTAGCCTCCATATGAGCACACAGAAGCAGAGAGGGAGGACGAATGGCAAGGTCAGAAACAAAACAACAAAAAAGAATTAACCTTTTTGGAAGGAAGCCACCTAAGATAATTAATTGTTATTTAATAACCCCTTGGAAATGTAAAAAAGGTCAAACTTGTGATGAATGAAGTTGGTCCAGGCTTTAGCTTTTTTGGACACTTCCCTTGGTATTGGAACATTTGCAGGAACTCGACGCCTCCCTAACGTTCTCCTCCAAACTCAACACTGCTTACTTGTTCCCTTTCCACCGTCTGATGTCACCGAGCAGCTGCTGAAGATCCTCACTTCCACATTTTCCAGGGAAGGTTTGCTTTTCGCCCCAAACACCACCTGGCTTCACATTTACACATTCTCACGCTCAACCTTCCTCATTTCCACGGCTTTATATTAGAGATTTCTCCAGCTCAGGACATGGTTCAGACCCGTTTTTAGGCGGACTGCTGCCTCTGAGCAGGTTGCCAGGAGCTCATCTACATTCCTGTTATAAGCTTGAATCAAATGAATTTAAATGGACTACTGGGAGATGAAGAACAGCATCCAATCTGGAAAACTCATCCGTGCAGGTGAGGAGCGGAATACAGCATATGGTGCAACGTCTCAGACAGATGGCAGCTACAAAGATGTGAGGCAGGTTCGTTTTGTATTACTATTAATATACAGAAGATGCTGAATGGTTTAATACGATTCTTAAGTAAAACCTCATGTTGTACCCGTTTCATGTGATGGAGATGTAAGAAGCTAAGTGCTAACACCAAAGCTAATATTTTTACCCTTTTTGCTGTAAAACTGAACTGAAACTCATTTACTCCACCTTCTTCATGATCTGCAGAGAATGCAACAAAATATATTGTTATAAATGCTCAACAATAACAGACTAGCTATAGAATGTATTCCCACAGGGTTCCTACACCTTACCTAAGTCACATTCAAGCACTTCCAGGTGCATTTCCATGCTTTTCCAGCACCTTCCAGCCAACAACCAACATGATGTTTGGAGACAGCTTTTTACAGAAGGACCACAAATGAAAGGAAAACTAATTCCACTAACAGATCCACAGAAATATAATCACCAACTATTTTCATCATCTGTTCATCATCAAAAGTCATTTTTCATAAAGAAATGTCACAAAATGCTGTTTTCAGTCCCTCAGATATGGAGATCTTCTTTTCTCTGTTCTATCATAGATGTCATCACATAGAACACTAACATTCAAGTGTTTTCCAGGATTTCCAGCACCCCTACCGACCCCGTTTCCATTAACATGCCCAGAAATCTGGCGGCCAAGTCGAGCCGTTTGGAGACTTGAGACCCGATTTGAACTCTGGACTCTAAACGGGAGATTTAACTCCGACTCGTCTCTTAAGATCTAGACCCGAGCTTGCATGGTGTCCCTCGGGTGCAGTGCAGTGGAATCAGTCTTGGCCCCCGGCCACCACTGGGGGCCTCGGGCTTCCCGAAAGCATCTTAACGTTAAGGCCGTCTCTGTCCAACAGACTTAAAATGATCTGAGATTTGCCAGTTTGCCAATTCCCGGATCTGGCAGAGGACCAGCGCTCGCTGGCTGGTTGGAAGGCTCCGAGTGTGTGTGTGTGTGTGTGTGTGTTTGAGAGAGCACACACACATATGCTTGCAGGCATGTGTGTGTTGGATTCATGCTGCACTGACACGTCTCCAAGGGGCTCTGGGACTGTTTAAAAAGGCATAAAAGATTTGATTTTTGGTTCTCAGTCCGTACTCTCTCACACGCTGTGGGAAAAGAAAAAACTTGGTTCATGTCGCCACGCTGGGACTCGACACCCGATCTGTGGACAGAAATGTAAAGCCCCGAAAAAAATGTGTACAGCTGACTGCACAGTTCTAAGGCTTTAGTCAAGTCGAGCTAGAAACGGCATTTTCACAGATGAGGTGAGTAAAAAGGTGCATTTACATGAAATGAGGCATCACGAGAGAGGCAGCGAGAGCATCTGCAGGAAATTAAAAGACCCAATCATGATATTTGACAACCTTGTAAGATTTCTCTACGGGCTTCGTAGCCAGCTCACGTGATTTTGAGAACAGGAGATGAAGGAAAAGGAGGAATTAAAGGAGGGATGTAAACTCATACTTGGCGATATTAGTGATGTCACACAAATGGGCCATTTAAGTCACACTTCCAGGCCTGGTATGAGTCTCTGGAAGTTGATGCCAGCCGGCAACTTAAACTTTGATGATAAGGATGTTTTATCCCTGACAATCCCTGAGGTAGTCCTGGGATAAAACAAAAACCTGGCCCACATCAGCCCTTCTTGGATGAGATTGGACACCCCTGATGGAGATGCTGCAACAGCATCAGTTGCAAGGGAAGTGTTTCAGCAAAAACAAAATCACGCTGAAGGTTTTCCTCGAAGGAAAATATGTTTTTGCTCGTCTCAGTGATTGACAGATGCTTCATCCGATCGCCTGCCAAGTGTTCTCTCCAAAGCCCCTAAAATATCCCAAACAGGAACAAGATTGCATGCCCGATTACTGCAGCTTTGACTGGGAAAAAAAATCAAGCTTAACGTCGATTAAACAGTCACGAATACAGAAGAGGAAACGACGGAGAGAGATAGCGAGCTGAAAAAGAGCTCATAAAACTTCATAAAGCTCCGGTCTCTCCTTCGGCCTCATCAAAAAAAATCTGTCTGCCGGGAGCCGGCTCTTCTCTCCCTCTCAGACTGGAGAGACAAAAGAGGCAGAAGCAGAGAAACCATAGCTATAGTAAAGTTAAAAAAACTCAGCACAGAGAGACTCAGAAACCTGCTGAGCTCCAGATTATTCAGCGAAGGCGATTCCAAGAAAAACACGCCCGTTACCGAGAAGAGACTGATTCTTTTTGAGAAAAAAAAGGTGTAAAGAATCGGGGAGGAGGAGACGGAGAGAACCAGGTCGGCCCCGTCAAATAATTCATGTTAGCATATCGGAGAACAAACCTCGTATATTATTGATACGTATAGACGGTGGCGACTCCCTGCCTTCGCTCAAAACCTCAACATACTTCTACACAGAGCGGCTTCCTCCCTCCCGACTCGTACCCTGCTTTTCTTTCCCCTCCACCTCCTTCCACGTCTTCCTCTCAAAAGTTGGTGGTTTCCCTGGTAACCAAACACCACAGCCTCAGCACTGACCTGAAGTGGTTTTCTTTTCTCTTTGTTGAAGAAGCCACAGATGGAGCTCGACTGTTGCAGCATTTCCACAACAAATGCAGCTGGATGACGTTACAAAATCTATAAAAATGAATGTTTAAATCCTGAATTCTCCTTTCTCAATCACACAAGCTAAACCCGAGTTAAGACAAGATCGCATGTGGTCGTCCTTTTCCACTATACTTTTGGTCAGTAGCTATTTAAAAAAAAAAGGCTCAACCTGGCTTTTTCCTGACTCTTCACTAAGTCCAACCCATCAGTCACAGACCGGCCAATCACAGCTTAGTGTCAGCAAGCCTTACTGGATCTGGATCTATCTGGATTCTGGTGTGGAAGCTGCTAAGAAAGTCAGCTTTTTAATTCAAGGTCTAAGAGTTAAAGTCATCTTAGTAGCTAACTAGCATTGGTAGCACCCTGTCAATCCGCAGGTAGGCCCCGCCCCCTAAAGCATCCCTTGCTTTCTGGTCTGGTGGACTCTAAATGGACCTGTCAATCCGCAGGTAGACCCCGCCCCCTAAAGCATCCCTTGCTTTCTGGTCTGGTGGACTCTAAATGGACCTGTCAATCCGCAGGTAGGCCCCGCCCCCTAAAGCATCCCTTGCTTTCTGGTCTGGTGGACTCTAAATGGACCTGTCAATCCGCAGGTAGGCCCCGCCTCCTAAAGCATCCCTTGCTTTCTGGTCTGGTGGACTCTAAATGGACCTGTCATTCCGCAGGTAGGCCCCGCCCCCTAAAGCATCCCCTGCTTTCTGGTCTGGTGGACTCTAAATGGACCTGTCATTCCGCAGGTAGGCCCCGCCCCCTAAAGCATCCCCTGCTTTCTGGTCTGGTGGACTCTAAATGGACCTGTCAATCCGCAGGTAAGCCCCGCCCCCTAAAGCATCCCTTGCTTTCTGGTCTGGTGGACTCTAAATGGACCATAATGGACTAAATGAACATCATGCTGGATTGAAGAAGAATTGGATCTAGAGATTGAGACAGACAACCATTCACACTCTGTGGGAGGAAGCCGGAGAACCCGGAGAGAACCCACGCTCTCTACACAGTAGGAACCTTAGCCCAAACTGGGAATCCAACCCGGGGCCCTCTCGCTGTGAGGCGACCCACTACACCACCATGCAGCCCCCCATTAAGGTATCATAATGATACAAATGACAGTACTGAGTTGTTTTTGTCTTTAAACACATCGGATGTTGTCTTGATGTTTACTTGATGTTGTGATACGACTAGACTGACTTTGGCAGGAAGCTTCACAGTAATGGAAAACATATGGGATGATTGTGTTTACTCCAGAGCTTCAGGCTGAAAAAGCTCTTTTCCTCCATCTACCCAAAAAGGAAGTAATGAACGGTAGCTCGAGGCCGAAACAGACGTAAATCTGCACGTTTGCTGACTTCAGATCTGTTTAATCCCTCCTCCCCTTTCAGTTAGATTAAAATAATCAGAGGCAGCCTGCTTGGTGAACACGAGTGTGCTGACATCACACTGCATGATATCTGGGGCGTTGAAACGGTTCCCGCTCTGCCCTCTTTGGCCTTGCAGACGTGGACTCGAGGAGGTCTTCTGGGTAAAAAAGCCTGGACCATAACTACTGTTTACAGGGAATACACGCCGGGTATCTTGAAAAAAAAGGAAGGGGGGGTCAGGGAGTCCACATGGGCTCGACTTTGCTTTGTGTTGCACATGCAAAAAAAAAAAAAATCAACAGATCTGCAAACCGAGCTCCGCCGAAAAAAGGTGATGACTCACAGGAGAAGAATGAGTCGTGATCGGCTTGTGTTGAATGAAGGCAGCTCTTATGCAAGCGAGGCACACAAGGAAGCACACACACACACACACACACACATATATACACAAACTGCTTTTACTGCCTGGGATTCTCCCCTTCATCCTCCTCCTCCTACGTAGTAGTTCTCCTCCTCCTCTTATGCAATATAGCTTCTGAATTAAACTTTGAGTGTGAAAGAGTCATGAGGAGAAGCTGGGATTAAAGTGTGTGTGTGTGTGTGTGTGTGCTGCCTACAAGGTGACGAGGCTGATAGTGCGTGGGCTCGTGGGAGAAGTTGTGTCTTCCATCTGGTGGATGAGTGTGAGTCTGTGAGTTCAATGATGCAGCTAAGCGACGCGAGTCACCGCCTCCTTTTAAAACACGAACGCAGGAACAACGACACACAACTCGCACAAAACGGGGTCGTTAGAGCGGCTGGAGTTCCTGGGAATGGAGGGAATGGAAGAATTGGGTCTGAGTTATTTGAGGTCAGGGTGAAATTAAAATGAATAAACGGATGGGAAGTAAGTTTCTGTTAGTCTGACATGCATCGTTTTGGTTTTTTTACAACATGTAAATAAATCCAGAGCTTGACAGGTTGATAAGCTATGATTGGATAATCACCATTCTGAAGGGGGGGGGGGCAACCCATCCCATCAGCATCATGTCAGCAGATACTCCAAAATCAATAACCTCAATCAGTATTGACGACAAAGGAGAAAAAAACAAAATAGACCAACTGACTTGAAGAATCTCTATTGAGCTAGTTTTATCCTGGCTGGCTGAGTCTGCTGCTGACACACACACACACACACACACACACACACACACACCTATTGATCACACAGATGCAGCCACTTTACTGGAGTAGGGAAATGTGTTTATCTGCCTTGGAGGAGCCGAGGAGGGAGTATGTGGCGTTGGCTCGTCGTGGGTCACCCTGGAGTTTCTACTTGATTTTAGGACAGACACACACACACACACACACACACACACACACACACACACACACACACACACTAATCATCTCTGTTCCCCATCCCATCAGCTGATAGGTGTGTGTATTGTGTGTGTGTGTGTGTCCAAGCTCGCCACATTATCATAGTGACCCCTATGAGAGTCGGGGTGACCTCTCACAGAACAGAAATAACATCCTCCCAAAGGTCTTTAGTCAGCACATTTCCACACATTGTTTTTCTCCTTTTGTCTTTAATTCATCGTTCCTCACGTCTTTTGATAATATCTCACACCATCTCTCCCGGCGCTGTCTGTCCTCGAGGGCGAGGCGAGCGCTGACATCACCTGAAAAACACAACTGGGGCCCGGCCGCTATCTGGGACACCTTAGCCTGCCCGCTGTCCGTCCCTCGCCACACACACACACACACACACAGAAAAGCCGACGTCAGCACTTTCACCGGCATCCTCGCCCCCCACCCCTCCCCGTGTCCTTAACGACTCCCCCACCTCCTTTAACCCACTCCATCACACGCCTGTATTCACATTTGACGTACATTCTCCGTCCCGAATCCCGACGCTCTCGGGGTGCAAATCTATCAGACTGTAATTCCCCCCCGATGACACATAAATCCCCCGTCGTGAAGAATAAAAGGGATGATGGGTAGACTTGACGTCCTTGAAAAACAAACTACTGTACACCTCGAGGTCTGGCAAATCTTTGTGCTGAGACATTACTCCGAAGTCGCAAATAAAAGGGCTATTCATCACAAAATAAATGACAACGCTGAGGCGTGACGGCTGAGGGTTTGATTTTCTGCTTGGTTTCCATTGCCCAAAGCATTTCTGTGGAACTAGTTGTCCTGAACTGGGCCTAATGCTTTCACTTTAACGCTGCACTTCCATTGACTGTCACCATAACGACGGCTAGCAGCTAACAGTGCAAACACGGCGTGCGTCGGGACACCGCTACCAGCACGTAACTTTAGTTAGAGTTTTTATTCACTGTTATAATCATTTAAAAAGGAAACACAGCTTGTCTACACATTCTTACTTCCTAGCATAGAAGTGCTAACATCGGCTAGTGTTAGCTTCACAGGTTTTTAACAGTAGAAACTTAATCCGGGTAACAAGCATCACTATTACACAACTCCACGTCTACGAAACCAGCCTGAAATATGAAGAAAATATGAAACTGTGGAGCAGAACCTGTTAGTTGACGGTCGATGCTACGATACGATTCTCGTAATTCTGCAAACAGATCAACCTTCCCTTGTATTCCACGTTGAATCCATCTTCCTATAACCTCATTCAGGTCTTCCCAGGAGACAGACCCAGGAGTCGGAGCCCTGATGAGGTCCCTGGAGGGGAGGGACGGCAGAGCACAGACTGGTGGTGGGGGTGAGCCGGCTGGAACACAACTCTCTCCCAGCCATTGTTGTGGGGTTTCCTGCAGGGCTGTTTTTAGTACATATTGGCCTATCACAGACCAGGTTGACAGCGGAGGCACACGCTGATCCATAACAACCGAGACAATAGCCAGACAAGGGACCAGGACCAAGCATGTATTATTACTCCACATGATTTAAAACTTGATGTATGGAAGTTTAAACAAACAGTCCACATCCTGCGGTTGCCGTTGTGGCTTTGTGATGGCACGAGAGTGAATCCGATCAAAAGGTATCGACCGACTCCTGATCATCAGATCCAGAGCGTCACCGGGGAAAACCAGCCGGCTTCTTGGCAGGGGGAGGGGGAAAAAAGGATGGAGGTGAGGAAATTAAGTCAACTATTCCTCCACACTAATGACCACATTTGCTCATTGTTGAATACGAAGAGATATTAAAACTTAATTCACCTCCTGGTTGCTCTGAATGGGAAATTCCCACAAATTAATATATTATCGTGGCAACGGCACAATAAAACAGGCTATTTTAAAATGTGCCGACATCCAGAGCAGAGTGGATTTAAGTATGATCAAATATTACAATCTGATGATTCACGTTCACAGCTTATGATAGCAAAGAATTGTACCTTTATTTTCTTATTCCTTCTTTCCTTCCCTAGCAACTCTTCTGTACTTCCTCCATTCCTTCCCTTCTTATTTCTTCCCGTAAGTCCTCCTACAAGAAACCAGCCCTGACCAAAGTACTGCCCTTGGCCAGATCTGAGCTGCACCAACCATTGTGTTCCCACTGTGAGAAAGCAGTATTCTCAAAGTTATGTTGTTGGTACATCATTCCTTCCTTCTTTCCTCCACTACTTCCTTCTTTCCTCCTATACATCATGCTTCCCTTCCTTCTTTCCTCCACTACTTCCTTCTCTCCTCTTATACATCATGCTTTCCTCCTCTCCTCCTACACATCATGCTTTCCTTCCTTCTTTCCTCCACTACTTCCTTCTTTCCTCCTTTACATCATGCTTTCCTTCTTTCCTCCTATACATCATGCTTTCCTTCCTTCTTTCCTCCCCTACTTCCTTCTTTCCTCCTTTACATCATGCTTTCCTTCCTTCTTTCCTCCACTAGTTCCTTCTTTCCTCCTTTACATCATGCTTTCCTTCTTTCCTCCTTTACATCATTCCTTCCTTCTTTCCTCCTATACATCATGCTTTCCTTCTTTCCTCCTATACATCATGCTTTCCTTCCTTCTTTCCTCCCCTACTTCCTTCTTTCCTCCTATACATCATGCTTTCCTTCCTTCTTTCCTCCCCTACTTCCTTCTTTCCTCCTTTACATCAGGCTTTCCTTCCTTCTTTCCTCCTATACATCATGCTTTCCTTCTTTCCTCCTATACATCAGGCTTTCCTTCCTTCTTTCCTCCCCTACTTCCTTCTTTCCTCCTTTACATCATGCTTTCCTTCCTTCTTTCCTCCACTAGTTCCTTCTTTCCTCCTTTACATCATGCTTTCCTTCTTTCCTCCTTTACATCAGGCTTTCCTTCCTTCTTTCCTCCCCTACTTCCTTCTTTCCTCCTTTACATCATGCTTTCCTTCCTTCTTTCCTCCCCTACTTCCTTCTTTCCTCCTATACATCATGCTTTCCTTCCTTCTTTCCTCCCCTACTTCCTTCTTTCCTCCTTTACATCATGCTTTCCTTCGTTCTTTCCTCCCCTACTTCCTTCTTTCCTCCTATACATCATGCTTTCCTTCCTTCTTTCCTCCTATACATCAGGCTTTCCTTCCTTCTTTCCTCCCCTACTTCCTTCTTTCCTCCTTTACATCATGCTTTCCTTCCTTCTCTCCTCCTATACATCATGCTTTCCTTCCTTCTTTCCTCCCCTACTTCCTTCTTTCCTCCTTTACATCATGCTTTCCTTCGTTCTTTCCTCCCCTACTTCCTTCTTTCCTCCTTTACATCATGCTTTCCTTCCTTCTTTCCTCCCCTACTTCCTTCTTTCCTCCTATACATCATGCTTTCCTTCCTTCTTTCCTCCTATACATCATGCTTTCCTTCCTTCTTTCCTCCCCTACTTCCTTCTTTCCTCCTTTACATCATGCTTTCCTTCCTTCTTTCCTCCTATACATCATGCTTTCCTTCTCTCCTCCTATACATCATGCTTTCCTTCCTTCTTCTCTCCTATACATCATGCTTTCCTTCCTTCTTTCCTCCCTTACTTCCTTCTTTCCTCCTTTACATCATGCTTTCCTTCCTTCTTTCCTCCCCTACTTCCTTCTTTCCTCCTTTACATCATGCTTTCCTTCCTTCTTTACATTTACATTTAGGTCATTTAGCAGACGCTTTTGTCCAAAGCGACTTACAATAAGTACATTTGTCAAAAGAAGGAAACAAAGAAACCACGACGTATCATTGCCGATAAAGTAAGAGCTAAAAATAGAACAAGTGTTAGGTCCTCATCTGAGTAAAGTAGTACTTC
Source organism: Chelidonichthys spinosus (assembly GCA_029853015.1). Taxonomy (NCBI): domain Eukaryota; kingdom Metazoa; phylum Chordata; class Actinopteri; order Perciformes; family Triglidae; genus Chelidonichthys; species Chelidonichthys spinosus. Next base: position 16,533,838 of record CM056843.1, on the reverse strand, counting down.
AAGAGCAACAGTGCTAAGATCAGAGTGCTATAGGTAAGGTTTTTTTTTTTTTTTTTTTTTTTTTTTTTTTTTTGGGGGGGGGGTGTCGAGGGAGGGTGCTAGTGGGTCATGCTATGTAGAGTCAAGGTGAAGTCTGAACAGGTGAGTCTTGAGCCTTTTTCGGAAGATGGCAAATGACTCTGCTGTCCTGACATTGGTCGGGAGTTCGTTCCACCACTGAGGCGCCAGAACAGAGAAGAGTCTGGACTTTGCTGAGCGACATTTGCTTGATTTCAGCGATGGTGGTACCAGCCGGCCAGCTGAAGTAGAAGAGCGAAGTGCTCGCTTCGGGGCATGAGGTTTGACCAGTGTTTGAAGGTAGAAGGGTGCCGTTCCATTGATGGCCCTGAAGGCCAGTGTCATCGTCTTGAATTGGATGCGTGCTGCAACAGGGAGCCAGTGGAGGTCACGGAGGAGGGGGGTCACGTGGGAGAATTTGGGTAGATTGAAGATAAGGCGTGCTGCGGCATTCTGGATACGCTGTAATGGTTTAATCGCAGAGGCCGGGAGTCCGGCCAGGAGAGAGTTGCAGTAGTCAAGGCGGGAGATGACCAGTGCTTGGACCAAGAGCTGCGTTGCATCCTTTGTGAGGAGGGTCCGAATCCTGCGGATATTGTAGAGGGCGAATCTGCAGGATCGGGCCACAGCAGTGATGTTGGGGGTGCAGGATAGTTGGTCATCGAGGATTACACCCAGGTTCCTCGCAGTTGAGGAAGGTAATACTGTGATGCCCTCGACAGTGACCGACAGGTCCATGCGAGGGCAGTCTTTCCCTGGGATGAAGAGGAGTTCGGTTTTGTTCAGGTTGAGCTTGAGGTGATGTGCAGTTGTCCAGACAGAGATGTCAGCCAGACAGTTTGAGATGCGAGTTGCAATGTGAGCGTCAGAGGACAAAGGAAAAGAGAGGAACAGCTGGGTGTCATCTGCGTAGCAATGGTAGGAGAATCCATGCGATGTGATAACAGAACCTAGTGATCTGGTGTATAGTGAGAACAGAAGCGGTCCTAATACTGAGCCTTGAGGGACGCCCGTGTCCAGAGAGCAGGGTTTGGACATAGAGCCATTCCATGTGACCTGGAAGGTGCGGTTTGTCAGGTATGATGTAAACCAGGCGAGAGCAGAGTCAGTTATGCCAAGTTCAGCCAGAGTGGAGAGGAGGATTTGGTGGTTGACTGTGTCGAATGCAGCAGATAGGTCGAGGAGAATGAGAACGGAGGAGTGGGACGAGGCTCTGGCGTCTCGCAGGGACTCGGTCACTGTGAGGAGGGCCGTCTCAGTGGAGTGAGCAGTCCTGAATCCTGATTGATTAGGGTCTAGGAGGTTTTTCCGCAAGAGATAGGATGACAGTTGGTTGTAGGAGGCACGTTCCAAGGTTTTAGAGAGGAATGAAAGAAGAGATACAGGTCTGTAGCTTTGAATGTCAGTAGCGTCTAGGGTGGGTTTTTTAAGGAGAGGCTTCACGATAGCGGTCTTAAAATCCGCTGGAATGACACCTGAGGTGAGGGAGGAGTTGATCAGGGTGGTGAGGAATGGCAAGATGTCGTGTGAGATGTCCTGGAGAAGAGAGGAGGGAATCAGGTCAAGGGAGCAGGTGGTGGCGCGGTTAGATGTAACAAGTGCGTGGACGTCCTCAGAGGTGAGGGGGCTAAAGCTGGTAAGACCATCCGAGTTGAGAGTTGGGGGAGATGTCTTCTGGGAGGGAATAGGCGTGAATGAGGAGCTGATGTCATGTACTTTCTTGGTAAAGTAAGTTGCAAAGTCATCGGCAGTAAGGGAGGAAGGGGGGGTAGGGGCAGGAGGGGTGAGGAGGGAAGAGAACATGGAGAAGAGTTTCCTGGGGTTAGAGGCCGAAGAGTTGATCTTAGCCAGGTAGAAGGCAGATTTGGCTGCCGAAACAGTTGAGGTGAAGTCAGAGAGGAGGAGGTGGTAGTGAGCAAGGTCCTCGTGATGTCCCGATTTCTTCCATTTTCTCTCTGACGCTCGCAACAATGATCTGTTGGTTCGCAGAGGTTCAGACAGCCAGGGAGGGGCGGGAGATGATCGCGCCGGTCGTGAGATTGAGGGACAGAGTGTGTCCAAAGAAGAGGAGAGTGAGGACATCAGGATAGAGGAGGCTTCCTCAGTAGACATTAAGGAGAACTGTTCCGAGGATGGGAGCGAGGAGATAATAGTTGAGGAGAGAGCGGAGGGTGTGAGGGATTTCAGGTTGCGGCGGCTGGTGACCATTCGAGGCGTAGAGTGGAGGGATGAGGTGGGCTTCATGGGGATGGAGAAAGACACAAAGTGGTGGTCGGACACGGTGAGCGGGGTAACAGAGAGTACCGAGATGTCACAGGATCTTGTGAAGACAAGGTCAAGTTGGTTCCCGGCCCGGTGAGTTGGTGGAGAGGGGGACAGTGTAAGGTCAAAAGCGGAAAAGAAGTCTATGAATTCAGATGAATGCAGCTTTCCCGGGTGGATGTTGAAGTCACCGAGGACGACGAGTGGTGTGCCATCATCAGGGGAGCAGCTCAGGAGGGCATCCATCTCATCCAAAAAGTCACCAAGAGGACCGGGTGGGCGATAGATCACTATGATGTTGAGTTTGAGAGGAAGCGTGACAGAGACGGCGTGAAATTCAAGCGTAGATCGGGGTAGGTGGTCGAGAGGAAGGACCTGGTAGGACCATGTGGGTGAGATGAGGAGCCCAGTTCCTCCTCCTCGCCCTGTTCGTCTTGGGGAGTGTGAAAACGAGTAGGCAGTTGAAAGGGCAGCTGGAGTGGCAGTGTTTTCTGGGGTGATCCAGGTCTCTGTGAGGGCCAGGAAGTGGAGAGTCTGCAGGGAGGCATAGGCTGAGATGGTGTCCGCCTTCTTGACTGCAGACTGGCAGTTCCAAAGCCCTCCTAGTACTTCAAGTTCCTTACCGGTGGAGAGTGGTGGGTAGCAGAGATTGGATGGGTTACAGCCTCGAGTGAAGGGACTTCGGTGAAATCTTCTCCAGTGCGATGTCCTGACTGGGATAAGACACATGGCTGCGAGGGGTTGAGATGTTATACCTACCTCAATGGGCTTCCTCGATGGACTCCCACAGATAGACTCCCTGTGTCTTTGTTCAGCTGTCTTGACTCCCACAGATAGACTCCCTGTGTCTTTGTTCAGCTGTCTTGACTCCCACAGATAGACTCCCTGTGTCTTTGTTCAGCTGTCTTGACTCCCACAGATAGACTCCCTGTGTCTTTGTTCAGCTGTCTTGACTCCCACAGATAGACTCCCTGTGTCTTTGTTCAGCTGTCTTCGTTCTGATGGCCCGACGCTGCAGCTGACGCTGAAGTGACAGCCTTTTAAGTGCTCAATTTACCGCAAGTTCTGACTGTGGCTCCTCCTTCCCTCTAATCAAGTCTATTCACTACAGGTGAGCTGGCTCAAAAACAAGCTGATTGCTCACTTAGCACAGACAGCTTCACAAGAATTTCAACAACAAGCTATCAATACTAGACTAAATGTTACCACTAGCTTTACTCACACAATGCCTAAACTCAAATCTACAATTAGTTTCTGACTTACCAACAAGAGACAAAGCAGCTTCCTTCCTTTCTCCAGACAAAATGTGGTTTGAAGAGAGTTACTGCTGTCCCTTAAGTTCTGACTGTGGCTCCTCCTTCCCTCTAATCAAGTCTATTCACTACAGGTGAGCTGGCTCAAAAACAAGCTGATTGCTCACTTAGCACAGACAGCTTCACAAGAATTTCAACAACAAGCTATCAATACTAGACTAAATGTTACCACTAGCTTTACTCACACAATGCCTAAACTCAAATCTACAATTAGTTTCTGACTTACCAACAAGAGACAAAGCAGCTTCCTTCCTTTCTCCAGACAAAATGTGGTTTGAAGAGAGTTACTGCTGTCCCTTAAGTTCTGACTGTGGCTCCTCCTTCCCTCTAATCAAGTCTATTCACTACAGGTGAGCTGGCTCAAAAACAAGCTGATTGCTCACTTAGCACAGACAGCTTCACAAGAATTTCAACAACAAGCTATCAATACTAGACTAAATGTTACCACTAGCTTTACTCACACAATGCCTAAACTCAAATCTACAATTAGTTTCTGACTTACCAACAAGAGACAAAGCAGCTTCCTTCCTTTCTCCAGACAAAATGTGGTTTGAAGAGAGTTACTGCTGTCCCTTAAGTTCTGACTGTGGCTCCTCCTTCCCTCTAATCAAGTCTATTCACTACAGGTGAGCTGGCTCAAAAACAAGCTGATTGCTCACTTAGCACAGACAGCTTCACAAGAATTTCAACAACAAGCTATCAATACTAGACTAAATGTTACCACTAGCTTTACTCACACAATGCCTAAACTCAAATCTACAATTAGTTTCTGACTTACCAACAAGAGACAAAGCAGCTTCCTTCCTTTCTCCAGACAAAATGTCTACAGAAATGTCTTTCCTCCTTTACATCATGCTTTCCTTCCTTCTTTCCTCCCCTACTTCCTTCTTTCCTCCTATACATCATGCTTTCCTTCCTTCTTTCCTCCCCTACTTCCTTCTTTCCTCCTTTACATCATGCTTTCCTTCCTTCTTTCCTCCTATACATCATGCTTTCCTTCCTTCTTTCCTCCCCTACTTCCTTCTTTCCTCCTTTACATCATGCTTTCCTTCCTTCTTTCCTCCTATACATCATGCTTTCCTTCCTTCTTTCCTCCCCTACTTCCTTCTTTCCTCCTATACATCATGCTTTCCATCTCTCCTCCTATACATCATGCTTTCCTTCTTTCCTCCTTTACATCATGTTTTCCATCCTTCTTTCCTCCCCTACTTCCTTCTTTCCTCCTATACATCATGCTTTCCATCTCTCCTCCTTTACATCATGTTTTCCTTCTTTCCTCCTTTACATCATGTTTTCCATCTCTCCTCCTATACATCATGCTTTCCTTCCTTCTCTCCTCCTATACATCATTCCTTCTTTCTTTCCTCCTATACATCATGCTTTCCTTCCTTCTTTCCTCCTTTACATCATGCTTTCCTTCCTTCTTTCCTCCCCTACTTCCTTCTTTCCTCCTTTACATCATGCTTTCCTTCCTTCTTTCCTCCTATACATCATGCTTTCCTTCCTTCTTTCCTCCTTTACATCATGCTTTCCTTCCTTCTTTCCTCCCCTACTTCCTTCTTTCCTCCTTTACATCATGCTTTCCTTCCTTCTTTCCTCCTATACATCATGCTTTCCTTCCTTCTTTCCTCCCCTACTTCCTTCTTTCCTCCTTTACATCATGCTTTCCTTCCTTCTTTCCTCCTATACATCATGCTTTCCTTCCTTCTTTCCTCCCCTACTTCCTTCTTTCCTCCTATACATCATGCTTTCCTTCCTTCTTTCCTCCCCTACTTCCTTCTTTCCTCCTTTACATCATGCTTTCCTTCCTTCTTTCCTCCTATACATCATGCTTTCCTTCCTTCTTTCCTCCTATACATCATGCTTTCCATCTCTCCTCCTATACATCATGCTTTCCTTCCTTCTCTCCTCCTATACATCATGCTTTCCATCTCTCCTCCTATACATCATGCTTTCCTTCCTTCTCTCCTCCTATACATCATGCTTTCCTTCCTTCTTTCCTCCTTTACATCATGCTTTCCTTCCTTCTTTCCTCCTATACATCATGCTTTCCTTCCTTCTCTCCTCCTATACATCATGCTTTCCTTCCTTCTTTCCTCCTATACATCATGCTTTCCTTCCTTCTTTCCTCCTATACATCATGCTTTCCTTCTTTCCTCCTTTACATCATGCTTTCCTTCCTTCTTTCCTCCCCTACTTCCTTCTTTCCTCCTTTACATCATGCTTTCCTTCCTTCTTTCCTCCTTTACATCATGCTTTCCTTCCTTCTCTCCTCCTAAACATCATTCCTTCCTTCTTTCCTCCTTTACATCATGCTTTCCTTCCTTCTTTCCTCCTATACATCATGCTTTCCTTCCCTACATCCTTCCTCCTGTAGTGTCTTTCAGCATATTGTTTTCTTAGCGTGACTCATGATCAGAAAGCAGATGGCCCTGGAGACTGAAAAGACGTGTATTACCCAGACAAATGAAATGACTTCTGGCTTATCGGCTCTTTAAAGGCAGGGTGACCTCGGATAAATAACGTTTCAGGGTACGAGTACTCGTCGTATCGCACACTGCACAACTCGACTTTGACTGCTTCCATCCATCCATGACATGATCAACCTGTCCATTCAGCGTAGCGTTCTACTGCAGCGTTCCCGTTGATCTGAAAGGGGAACCAGTAGAAAGCATGTTGACCCCAATTCTGCGGGTCTGTGGTTTCTAATTTTAACATGAGTTCGCCGGCGCAGACTATAACGGATGGGGCGAACATGAGGGAGCAGGAGCACCTGGCCACCGAGCCTCCGTCAGCACCGCCATGACAGGCTGATGGATGCACAACCCTGCTCCGCTCTACAACACCGAGGCTTTTAAATGACTGTACGTTCCTTTAGTGGAGTCCACTGAAGAGAACAGGTGCTTGAATAATGAGTAATGCTTTATCATATCCTGCATTCATGTTTCCACTCTTTTACTCGCTACGGGACACAAACACAGGTATTAATATGAAGTTTATTACTTTAATACCACTTCATAATGTGCTGGAAACAATAAAACAATGGAAAGAAAATTATATAAAAGCTTAATTTATATTTATATTTAAACTCATGCCATTTAATAATCATAAATCCCCACAAAAGAATCAAATATTTGCAGCGCACGATATTGTCCTGATAATCGTAAAAAACGGCACTAAAATCACCGTTTTCCTTACATTTTGTTCAGAAACTAATATTTCTATCGCCTCAGAGTTAGCGAAAAGCGAATGCATCATTTTAAATAATCATAAATCTGCAAAAATTAACATTACATAATCATTTTTAAATGCAACGTGTGACGATTTTTTTGTATATAAAATGCGACTTCCTGTATTTTTTAAAGCAGACTGTAATCTTCTTCTATAGTCAGGATGAAGAACATTCACCGTGATGTATCTTATTTGGTTCATTATTCCGGTGACTGTTGACCAGAAGTTGAACTTCACTTTCACACAACAGAAGTAGTTTCATCACGGCGAGTACAAACCCTGCGTATGCTCTGCAGACTTCAGGGAGGGACGACATGAAAACATGGTTTCAGTGTCAAAGTGACGCCTCGGAGATGAATCCCAGCTCAGGGATCCCTCCGCACCACCTTCCACTGCTCCACACTGACCTACTTATGATTTGAGTTCATCAAAAGAAGAAATTTCCCCGTGTTTTGGCCGCGGAGTCATCTGGTCCCTCTGGACCTCGCACCAGCTCCAGAGAGACCAGACCAGGCAGCTCAATGCTCCCACAGCAGGTGTTCCTCTTTTCAGAGGAAGTTTAGATTAATGGAATGAAATGAGGAACCGACAAAGGGAAGCGTTGCGTAACAGCGACACGATTGAAAACGAGGAAGCAGCGCTTGGCTAAAGGAATGTGGCGCAGGGTGTGGTGGCTTCAGATCGCTGGAGGTACAGCGGACTGGCCTTTGCATTGAAGATGTGCATTAAATATGCATGACGTGCACATGATAATAATTAACCTCCTTATGGCTAGAGAGGCTACAAAAGCTCATTTGCTTTTTGAACTATTCAAATATCTATTTCCTCATGAGAAACCTGCGTTGTCGGGCAGGACCGTCGGTTTCTGTTTATCGGTTTCACTCACTTTGAAAGCTTCGAATGAGTAACGGATGACAATGATTCTGAAATGAGAAGTTATTGATACAGAACTTCCTCATTTTACCAGTAAAAACCTAAATAAAGAAGGCAGCTGGCTCAAGGGACATCGCCTTAAAGTTTCAGACTGGAGTTGGCTGCGTTGCATTGTCATTTCAAACAAATATCCTAATATAAACATGGGATTTCTTTGTTTCAAATAGCACAAATAATAATGCAATGTCACACTGCTAAAGCTAATAATCCTGTTTGATACTAAACAGCAGCTTCATGCTAAGCTAGCTGGAGCTAGCTGGCAGTAGCTTACAGACACAAAGGGTGGTGTCTTTAATTTAAGTTACTAGAACTTTTATAACTCGCTGTACAAAAAGTATTATGCAAATTGCAGTTGAGAATAGCAGGTATTCTGCATATTACACGGAAATACTGCAAATAGTCTGGGGATCGTGCATTTATGTTGTGATCAAAGAAAAATATGGGCACAACAAAGACAACACACTGTGCGGCCTTGGACTGCTGTTTTCATAAAATATACATTAATACATTATATATATATATATATATATATATATATATATAAATACATTTATACACACACACACAGACCAGTACAGCAAAGCTCCAAAGGGGCAGCAGTCCATCTGAATATCAAAGTGTGTATTGTGAATTATTAACAGTCTGCACATGAGAGGATTAATGTAAATGCTGTGATCGATGAATTAAAGAACAAAACACTCGGTTTTCTATCCAGTAAAAGGAAAACGAATAAAACTACGACTGTGGCTCTGAATTAATCCTTCCTCTCCCTTTCAAAAGGCAGCACTGCTGCATATAAATTAAGACATTTTGATCAGACCTCTTCATGCAAAAACTGGTCCAAAACAATTAATAAAATCTAAATGTTCTCCCAAAACATTCACACTTTTAATTCCCCAGGTATTGTTTTAAAGTCTGCAGACCCACAGAGGGACGGCGTTATCCTTCCTGCCTTCGACCATGCTTTTTCATTAAGTTCATTCATTTGATTATTCATTTTGCTTTTATCCGTGTCCCCCATCTCGCTTCCAGCTCACACTGAGCTAATTCATTTCTCTCCGCACTACAAAGCTATTTCTATTATTCGCTCCATGTGTGCGACGTGTGTGGCGTGAGCGAACATGTGCATGTATCTGTGAATGTGCGGCGGCGATGGCGTTGCCTGGAAGGCGTCCTACCTCGTTGCCGTACATCATGAGGTGGTGGGTGGTGATGAGGGCTTTGAAGACCACCACCCAGCTGGAGTTGGCCGTGCGTTCGAACAGCGTGTCGGCCAGCTGGGGGATGCTCACGTTCATCTCATTGGTGCAGTGGATCAGATCTGGAAACACAAAGGACATGAAGGTTGCTACCTGAACTTCATCCACCGTCTTCCTCTTGAGATGTGACAGCTGAAGTTCTGGGTGGGAAATTTAACTTTTGGGGCTGAGAATGTTCTGCAACAATATTCATTCATAATCATAAAAAAGCACATTTTCCACAACAAAAAAGTTTAAAAATGCAAGGACCCTAGTGTCTGATATGTGAATATTTTCTGGTTTTCTTTGTCCACTGTCATAGTAATGTGGGAAAATAGAGATTTAAATATAAATTTAATAAAATGTGTTCATCATGTATTTGTGTAGAAAGACCTTATAACTAATTTACAAGACCTTGTTTAATATTTTATTTTCACTCAAAAGGATGAAAATGCCAATTATCTCAATAATAATAATTATTATTATCCATTGTTAAGAATTTTATTGCAATGCAGTCAAGTGAAAAACAAATCAATGATCTTAAATCTTAAAAGTTTCCCTGCAGAAATAAAGGATAAATAAAACATTTTAGATGCATTTTTGTATGTATGCTGCTGTTTTATGCATCATGTGATTAAATCAAGAAAATAACAGCGGGATTAATCAATAATTATAATAATGTTAAGGTGATTATATTCCCACACCTGTAGACACTCAAATGTTTCTGCACATTGCTGAGAAGCACAACCCGATCTCATTTTAGGATTTATAAGTATTGAGTACATATTTGATAATAGATATAATTAGATTTCATGCAGCGAGCGTCTTCCCATTTAAATCCCCGACACTTGAACGCCTCTCTGTATTTGGCAGGTGCCTGATGGGGATCAGATCGGATCCCGGCAGCTCGGCACTACTTCACTTTAAAAGATTCGTGCTCTCCAGCGACAAACATCGCCGCGGACTCACGCGGCGGCCAAATTGATCGTTCACACCAGATATGTTTGCCTTTACATCCCACCCGTCTCTCCCTCTATACCCCATCCTTTGTTCCTCACCACGGGACGCTAGGAGCTGCTGGCTCTCACACCTGGTAACTACGGAAACGGCTTCTCATTAAGACTACTGAGGGAGTCCCGTGCGGGAGACTTCATCATCACAATCATGTTGAAACACACTCATACACTCTTTCCTGCACAGCCGTAATGCATCACCTCCCTCCAGCACTCACCCACACATACAGTATGGGCATGAACAGACTGAGGAGAGCCTTCGCCTGGACGTATTCATGGGAAACGCCCCAGCTCAGTGAATGCATCAGCATGCTGAATCAGTCCTAGTTATTCCTCCCCGATCCCCGTTCCAATCTATGATCTGATTAGTAAAGAGTCATTAAAAGCTTGTTTTAGGAAGTTAGAGGTCACAACTCCCTAACGAGCACTCCTGTTTTTTGTTTGCAATGTTGCGTTGTTAGGGAACCAATAAGAAGCACAGGAGTGATAATTCACATGTTGCTTTACTGAATGGGTAGGAAGCACGAATCTGGATTTCAAGCTGTATCTGAATCATTCCTAATCTTCGTCTCGGCCTCGTCTCCCCTGATTGGACTATTCACCTCTGAACTGGAAACAACACGTTGGCTTGGTTTTCAACCCGTCCGCCGCTCCACTCTGTTATTTTATTCCTGCAGCTACCTTTTTCCCATTTCCCCCCCGTCTGTCCATCTCCTTTCTTATTTGAAAACAGAGCTCATGTTTTTTCATTAGGTCTGGAAGTGGTGTAGGAGAGAGAACTAAGAGAAGAACTGATTAGGTCTGTGGGGACACAGTGCACGAGTGTGTGTGTGCACGAGTGATAATGTAAAGAGGGTACATGTGCTGACTTAATCAGGCAGAGTGGAAAGCATTAGATGCCACTGATCCCAGACCAGGGGGAGGGAAAGGGAAGGCGAGGCGTTTGAGGGAAACATGGCACATGGGGAAAAGAAGACGGGGAAAGGGGTAAAGAGACAAAACCACGAGACGAGTGAGAGAGAACAAAAGAGATAAAATATAAGAGATTCACAAGCTCAACCAGCCTCCTTCCTAACGTGGGACGCAGCAGGAACAGGTCTGAGGATGCCCCCCCACACCCCAAAGCAAACACTCAGCAGTTAGTCTGGAAACACACAAGGTTTCAGGCCGAGATGATCCTCGACTTGTAAAGACCGTGAGGAAGCCGGGTCAAAGGCTGGGGAACACGGGATGAATATCATTACTCTATAAAAAGATCAAACCAGAACTATATGACGAATAACCTCATACTCATGCTTGTTGACCAATGATGAATTTCACAGGAAGACAGCGTAAGGATTGGATGCTCTTCTTTGTCATATTTGAGGGTAAATTGAACAAAAACGGATAAAACAAGCAACTTGAGTCATTTTTAAAGACAAAATTATTCACTGATTGATCAGGAAAATATGAACGCCCAGACTGAAGTCTTAAAGTTTTAACATGCCACTTGGTTTTTAACTATGCGTTTATTTATTATAGGATTTAGATTTCATTAATTTAATTTTTTAGCTATGACATGTTATTTATCCTGTAGGCTGCTGGGTTTTGAATTTCATTGCCTCATGTCTAACATGTTTTGAATGACAAACTTTTGTGAAAATGCATCTCAGTTTCTAATCTCTTCCTTTCTTCTGTACATCGTTGTCCTTTTTTGCATTTTGCTGGATTTCACCGCCTCGTACGAGGAATCAGCATCGTGACAACACGAACACGTGGGACGGACGGTCGCCGAGGAAGTGTGATCTCATCCCCAACAGCGAGCTGCTCTGTGCCTCTCTGATCTGAGGTCCATTGTTATCGGTCATCCGCTAACCTCTGTGGGCTTTTTGATAGAACCACAATGGACCCAGAGACTTCCTGGTAGCGAGGGGGGAGCTCGGGATCTGGATCCGATGAGGAAGTACAGAAATCTATACTTATGTCATTAATTTGTGCCAGTAAGCATGTGGAGAAGAAGGGATGAAGCCGAGGAAGAGGAGCAGGAGGTGGAGATGCTGATCACATCTGGGCCAGCTGGCTGCCTCCTATATGTGCTCTTCCTCTCGCCTCTTCATCCACCTATTAAATCCCCACACATCCACCCGCAACAAGAACTTTCATCTCCTCCGTCAGCACTTCTGTCTCCCGACTCTCGTTCCATTTCTTCTCTGTCTGGTGCGTCTAGCAGCAAGAAGATAACTAATTAACTAAATCAGATTTTCCTGTTTTTATCCAGTTTATGTGCTGCCAATGTGGGTTTCCTGCACAAGGGATCGACTGCCATGATATGGAGGCAACATAAAAAGGTTGCCTCAGGATTCCCACTGAATCCAATGAACATCGTAGCGTGGCACACTTAAAAAAGAAATGTGAGTATCGATAGGGACCACTCCTCAGTCCCAAGGTCAAGTCATTAATGCCGTAAATGAGCAATATCAGTCTTTGCATATATTCTTATGCAGCCAATCTATTTTAATCTACAGTAGGATTAGCAGCATTGGGCTGATCATGAATAACTAACTGCAGTAAACAATTTGACTTCATCAGGAATGTCCTGTAGGTTTGTGCCAAAGTTGTGCTACACTTGATTCCCCCGAAATAAAAATGTTAAATTACATTGCATAATGACACAAGGAGCAGAAACAGTTTAAAAATACTACAAAAGTCACAAATTTATATAATATGAAAAAATATAATGATAAAAGAATCTGTTGTATAAATGTTTTCATTGAAAAAAGAACAAATTGGACTATATTCTAAAGAGCTGGTTCATTTTTAATTTCTTTCACCAACATGACTAACAACAAAGATAAAAAAGGTTACAATTTAAATCTTAAATAACTTCTGGAAAATTGTCTAAATAATTTGAAGAAATCTTCTCCAGGCGTAGATATCACGAGAACCTCAGCCCGTTCATCATCGACTCCTGCCATATCGGTCGCCGGCGTGTTTAAATACCCTTTAAAGCTGGTATTGGTTGGAATGGACCGTTACCATCAGTAGACTCCACATTCGGTCTCGACACCAAGATTTGGAAAGTGGGGACCTCGATAACTCGACAAGCCTCCGGGTGGGATAAAGTCTGAGTTGGATTAACCACAGTCAGCTTTTCTATCCTATTTTGGCATCTTATGAAAACCTTCAGGCCGGTCACGACGTGGACACCGGGGCTTTGCTTTGTGTGCTTGACACAGTTTGGGTCTCTTGAGAGACCACCGAGGGAAGGTCGGGCATGCATAGCTGGAATTCCTGAAAGGATAGCTCTGAACTAGAGAACTGAACTTCACAAGAGATTCTTACGAAGGGAAGCGGTATGTTGACACAGTTCTGTCAAAATACTCTGACGGCACCCTGCCAATATAATCACTTAACTTGTGATCTTCCTGTAAAAGAAAAAATAACTGCTGTCCTGGCAGTTTTTGATAAAGATGTCCGTTATTTTCTTCTTTTTTTGTCTCTCACATTTCTCAACCGCATTGCCCAACATTTGTGATTGCACCACTCTCAGCAGTGCAGCAATGAATCTCACACATACACACTTTGAGCTGCACAATATGCTCTTTCAGCATCGCCATTGCAATATGAGTAGTAGTAGTAGTAGCACTTCTCAACAAGTGGGATCTGCATCCACCCGGGTGCTGGCTTGCCCCCTTGCAGGGTGCATTTCCTCCATGTTTTCCAATATCTAATGGGGTTGGGAAGGTCCTGAGGGATAAGGTGGATCTAGCACGTGACCTCTACAGGACCCCTCATCCAGATTTCGGTGCTTCCCGGGGCTGATGGGAGTGAGGGACTGAGGGACTCAGTGCATCAGGGGTCTGCGTTGACGCCCAACCTATCTTTTGGCCAATTACTAAAACTTTCCCAGAGCTGGAAAACACCCGATACTGATGTTGCAGGCTTCCTGCACTTAAATAGCAATGCTGGAAACTAATGCTGATTTCACGGGGGAATTGTCTCTATGTGGTTTTTGTCTCTCCCGGGAGGTCAGAGGTCAACTGCATGACAAAACAACATCTCCGTTGCTCGTAGTGATTCGATGTCTTACTCAAGGACACCTCCGCTGGTTGAATACACAAAAGGATGATGTTTCTAACTGCTCGACCACCCTGCGGCTTCCAAACACTTGTGGGGGGAATCAAGATTATCCCGGTTTAGCAAAAGGGCTAACGGAGACTAAAAAAAAAACCTGTACCGAGTTAACAGGAGGACGTAGACACCAACAGACACTGGAGTGCAGCCCCAATCTGTTAAAGATTAACACTCGGCAGTATCAGCACCTTGTCTGGCGTTGTTGGAGTAATCTCCTGCCTCTCCTCTTGTCTGAACTGTGTAAGGCACTGCAGACAGGGTTTGCCTCAAAAGAGGATTCCCCATCCACCCCACCCCTCCTCCTTTTATTCAACTCTCTCAAATCCTTCTGATGGGAGGTGGAGAGCACTGAAGAATTGTAACGAGAACCGTAAGCCTGCTAAATTTGAAGGAGAAAAAAAAACACATCTTCTTTCAGGCTAAACCCTTTTTGTAAAAACGAGTCAATGAATATGAAAACCTAGGGGAAGACTAAGAGGTAACAGTAACATCCGATGCTTTCTGCGATCATCACCTCGCCGCCAATACAATAAAAAACACCAGATGCTTTACCATTAATCTGTATTCATGTTTGTGTTCTCAGACGACAAAACGATGATTCGACCTGACTCCGGAGCAGCACACACTGACAGGTAGCATTTTACGAGGTGGAAGTCAATGTCGCATGCAATTTGTATTCATGTTCATCCACCTTAGTGTTGACAACCCGAGGTAGCGGAAAAGATTAAACGGACACTATGAAACTGATTGAATTTCTGGGTCATATCCGACAAATCTTTCTCATTCTTTGAATATCTTTTAAGTCACGGCTGTACACGACATGATAACAACGCCACCTAGGAAGTCAATACAAGTAAGAACAGAATACAAGTAACTACCCTGATAGTTGATGCATTTTCCTTTTCCAGCTTCACAGATGCTTATTTGTCTATTGTTGTCATAAACTGAACTTTGGATTTGGAACTTAAACGTTGTTATGACATGATCAAACGGCGATGGCCATTCTCAGCCCAAACAAACAATACAATAACGATTGATAGCATCTTTAAAATAGAGTGATTGTGTGGTTTCGGCCTCGGGTTACTTTATACTTAGAATAAAGAATGATCCAAGAAGTAAGGTAGCTAGATTACAAATTGAGGACTGCTATTGGACTCGTGTTTCATATCTGGAGTCAGTCTATTATTCCTAAACCCTAAAATAGTCCTGTAATATCCCATTCGAACTAAAGCCCATTTGTCCAACAGCCTGTTATGCTTAAAACAAATGCCTATTGTGCCGAAAATAACAAAGTGATCGGACCTTCCGGATTGGTTTTCTTACTATGGCAAAGGTACTTCTCTACCTCTGGTTGGCCAGTACGACTGGCAAGCCAATCAGAGGTGATGTAGGGCAGATCATGCCTTCAGAATGATCCAATGATGTATTTCTACACAAAGTGTGTGAATTTTGGCGCATTGGGCATCTGGGTTTTTGGAAATAACAGTTCTTAAGAACAATAGTAGGGAACCAGATGCCAAACACATAATTAAGGAGTTATTAACAGATACAAAGTGAGCTCAATGCTAAAGTTAGGGAACGCAGCGAGAGGAGGGTGGAAAGATGATGGATGAAGGTTTGAAGAGACAGAGCTCAGAAGCTAAGACAAAATGTCACCAGAAGTCAGTCTACTAATATGCTGCTTTAATTCTCCCTTGAGATCTGAAATAAATAGTAGGAAAAGCGTGGGTTTCTCCTCCGTCTCTCTTAGTCACACACAGAAATATAGAGACTTGATTTAGGGACAGAGGAACTCTCTCATCTCCAACTGCCAAGTTTTCATGGGGGATTCAGGAAATCTTGTCAAACGAATACAAGTCTCTAGGGTGTATGTCTCTGCATAAATGTCTCGGGGGAATGTCTTCCAGCTTCTGTCAGGCAAAAAAAAGAGAGAGTGACGCCAACAGAGACAGGCAGACAGACGTACATGCACACAGGTAGACTATGGGAATAAAAACAAGCAGTTGAACCGAGCCAAAGGCTCCTGAGAACACGGCTAAAAATAACCCGACATCAGAACGGAAACAGAAGTACTGAATGTTCCCAAGCACACTCACACAGACGAACCTATTTAAAACCCTAAGTACCCTCATTACTTCATACTCTAAATGTGTAAAATTAGTATATTGTGTTCCCTCTGTGTTGAAGATTACATTGTATTCGTACAGCGAGGGTTCCCTTGAAAAAGATACTTAACTCCAAACTCCAATTTACTTCTTCTGCACTTTGAGATCTGTGAAAGCAGAAGCTACCTCTGTAGAGTGCATATCTGTGTGTCTGCAACTACAATCCCACAACTGCTGTAAAGTGTGATTGAACTAATACAACCCACAATTTGCTAACTCCCCCGTCTAGACACTAATGGTCAGGCTGTTTGCAGAGTGGCTAGGTTATTGCTAGCAGGTGAGTGAAGAGTCAGCGGGAAGTTGATGGCGACTATGAGGTCCTTGAGCCGTAAAAATATGATGCAGTTTGCTGCAGCAGCATGCGCGGTTAGGCACGGACAGATACGGAGATGCACACTCACGGACGCACAAACACCCGCAACCAATTCCATGATCCTGTTGGCGGAGATAATGAACAGTCCAACATTTACACTAGCTTGTACCTCTCTTTCTCCAATAAATTAGCGATGAGCTAGCCTGATCTCTTTGTTGCTTTATGGTTAACTTTTTATCTATCTAACTTAAAAAAATGCATCTTATTAATGATTTTTGTTGTGAGACAAAGATGAGGAAGTTATCTGATAACATGTTTGTTTGAAAGCGATATACTTTTTAGCCACTAGGGGGCCACAGAACAAGTTGAATTCAAAATGTTTTATATTATTAGCTTTCAAAGACTTTTAACCCAAATTGCGAAGCAATATCAAATAATTAGAGTCGACACAGCAACCACTGCAGTGAACGGAACCGGGAGTTCAGTAACAGAACAGTTAAGTTACCACTTGCTCATCAGTATTGACTTAAAAACACTCATAATTCCGGAGGGAGTAGATTTGGGGATGTGTTTATTGATGTTGTTTGGATGTTTTCTTAATATTAAATAAGTACACGAGGGGAAAATGTTAATTACATCGGGACGTGGTCTAATTAAATGTAGCCAGACAAATTAAAAGCTCAGCACACACAGACTTAAAGAGCGATGCCACAGACATAGAAGAGAGAAAAAAAGGGGGCTTTCATTGCTTCTTGTTGTGTTCTTTAATAGTATGAGCAGGTTCGCCTTTAATGTGTGGTATTTGTTCACTCAATCACAACTCGGGCGGGGGCCAAGTATTGCATATTCATGGCATGTGTAGCTTGTTTGCCATTGATCTTACACACTGCAATTCATCCGTCTACCCACACAGAAACACACACAGAAACACACAATCAACACTTCAAGGGCAATCCCTCGGGCTTCACTTGAAACGGACGTATCCAGACAGTCAGCAGCCTGGTAGCCTGAACTGGGCCTATCTGGGCTCTGCAGCCAGGGAGGGGCAGTCCTACCCTCTTTAGATAGCACGAGACCCCCCGCCCCCCCCACCACCACCACAATCACTCAAGACAGGCGTTACTAAAGCAGCTACACACTGCAGCGGATCCATCAGGGCTGGAATCAATGCCACACATAGCAGGGTTAATAAGCAGGACGATTTGTATTCTTAAATGTCCTTAAATCACATCCAAACCTTCTCAATCCCCTGAATACTTCTTTAGTGTTATTCAGTGGGTGGGAATAAATCACTACCAGCATGTGCACTGTGCAACGAGACTGCTGAAAACGCTGAATATGGGGAGCATGTTTCCACAGCATATATAAATATATATACAAATATAAAAAGCAGTCACATTTCCTCTCGGGTAGACATGGGACCATGTGAACATTTCATGATTATTCTAAATAATTACCCCGATAATAATCAAGATATAATTAAAACTCTTAAAGACAGTCAAAAATAATGGATCAATACAATATAAAAAAAATGTGCAAGTCAGTTCTTTCTGATGATTCCTGGAGTCGTTTGATCTTTTACCTTTTTTTATTTTTATCATCAGACTTTACTTTTCAACCACGATAGCGAGCTAGACAGCGTTTTCAATTCACTTGTAATGGATAACAATGGAAATTAATCCACAATAAAACCCTATATCGTCACATTCCTAGCCTCGGGTAATTTTATAAACTTGTGATATGTCGGCGAAAAAAAAAGACTTCTTATTCATTTTTGGGGACACTTTGAAATATTGCCAGTGAACAGATCGGCCAAGGTGACCCACGAGCTCCTGAAAACAGCTGTAAAGTTTGAATGGGCACTAACCTGAGGTCTATAACCTCCTCATAAACAGGGTCCGTCTCCTAAACCAACCCGGAGATGCAGCCGACAGTCAATTTGTCATGAAAAGTGTAACCTAGTTTCAAAAGTGGCCCGACACAACATGCTGTCAGAGGAGCTGTGACACCGCGGCGCAGCCGGCCAGGTAAAACGATGTGGCGTTCTGTTTTAAGCTTCCATAACCGAGAAGAAAGGCCTGAGAAAGTCTGCTTCCACACCTGTAGGTAAATCTATCTATTTAGTTGGAAAGAGTTGGTCAGGCAGGAATATTTTGCAGACTCTAAGACCAATTTGATGGTGTAATTTATCTCATCTCATCATCTACAGCTTATCCGGTGTCGGGTCACGGGTGTCATTTATGTTTAGTATTTGTTAGGGTATATTATTTTTTATAGCATTGAAGTAAATGTAGTAGATTTATCGGGAAATGCCACAGGTTTTTTTCTTACAGTACAGACTGGCGGTTACGGTGTTATCGTGCATCATCAGGTACCTCGTGGGGAAATCAAACACACGTTTATGAAGCACTTTATTGCTTCTTATGTGTATATTTAGGTTATTTCATACTGCAAAGAGCTCACGAAGAACAGATTTTAAGTATTATAAGACTGCAAATTGACATGTGATGAAAGGACCAACAAGTCTGGACAAAAAGCCCCTTTGGGTGCTCCCAGATGACTGGTGTTATCGTGGGGAGGCACAGTAATGATTCGGGATTATAACTGTGGAACAGCTGACTCACTTAAGTGCTCAAAGTCAGATACAAACCACAGTTTTACCAGCTTTTGAATTCAGGGGAAATACCCGCTCTGATTTGCATGAATTATTGACAGATTGCACAATCAGCAGACGGATTACATAGTAGTTAACGTTTTGAAATCATGCTAAAAAAAACACATATCGGCAATCACATAATCCCGGGGGTTTGCTTTCATGCCACAAATGAGCCGCAAATCCGCCTGGAAGCGTGTGAAAGCTAAGCTGCTGAGTCGCAAAAAATGTGGTTGAAATTTCTGGTAAGAATAGCATGTTGGCTGGCATTAAAGTGAAAACTGCCAGTGTACCAGACAAAAAGTAATTTGGACTTTTGGAAGTCCTGCTTTAGTGTGAAAAACACAAATCTACCAGTAAATGGTTGGGATGATAGGGATTCTAAACAAGTTACTTGACTGGGATTGATTGTGAAACTATAGTTTGTGTATTAACATCTACATATGGTGAATATTGGCTCAACCATGCATGCAGACAACTAAAGGTTCATAAACATGTCAAATGTTTCCTGGCAAAACAAAAAGGTTTTCGTAGTAAAACAGGAAAAACTCGCTGTCCATGAGTGACACCATAAACCAGATTCTTTGGCTGTTCTCTACAGGGAAAGATTCTCTTCAACTGTTCTGGCCCTCTGAGAGGTCAAAAGGTCAGGACCAGCTGGAGAAAATGTTAGTTTCCATCAGAGAATCATAATGTAGTGCTGACATTACTTTGGAGCCTACAAAGCTGCTGGGACTTCAGGCCGGGGCCATGCTATATGGAGGGGCGATCGGAGGGAATGGTGCACATTTTATCACTTAGACAAAGAAGGGGCGGGTCTAGAAACGATGAATCCTGCCTCCTTCCTTTTAGTTACAACAATAATATGCTGAAAATTCATCCGGACACCTTTGCTGGCCGCCACAAAGTCTTGATCACACCTTTGGATTTGGACCACAACTTGGTCAACTCTCTTTAAACGGTATGTTTGGACTGATCACATTACACCGCATTAGAGCAACAATCTGGTTGGATTTCTGCCTGAAAGCATCAAAGTTAAAACAAATCAAACAAGTTAAAGCCTGAAGCCTTCCCCCTTCCTGCTCACTGACTGATTTGATGACAACGAACGCATTGTTGGACAGATTGTTTAGCCGAGGCGTGAAAAGGTCCATCAGCGGTATGTCAAGCTGAAACAATCACGTTTAACCACGTACATCTATTCGTTTACACCGCCAAGTGTGTGACTACAGCGTCTCGCACGTCGAGACCAGCGAGTCGCCTCCCTTGTGATGTCGAGGTGTGAATTGTTCATGGAGGCTAAGTGCTGCATAAACGTCCCTGCAGTCATTCAGTAAAACAACAACACATAATAGGCACAGGATCAAGGTAATGCTTACAGTTGTTTTTCATTTAAAAAGAAAAAAAAGGTGCTAAATAGGAGATCGGGGACTATTATTTCCTCTTAATGGCTTAAAACATGGCATTGGCTGGCTGGTTAGCAGCTTGTAGTTGTAGCCTAGCCCATTAATGCTACACAATAAAAACAAAGCCAGCACTCCCGCAGTGGTCTGCCAGTCGAGTTCAGCTTAAATCAGGGATGCCATAATGGAGCCAGGTCTCTATAAAGACCAGACCTACGCTACTTATCATCTTGAGGGGGTCATCGGCACTTTATCTGATCCAAATCCACGCGACCTTCTCCGATGTTGAGTGTACAACGCACACAGAGGGTGGAGTGACTCCACTATGTCCAAGCATTGCTGTTTGTTGCTATACTAATGCTCTGAAGCCCATACGTTATGTGTTCCATAATCTGGATTACCGGGAAACTTCATCACGGTCTCATTCACCACTTCTAAGAAAAACGCATTCAACACTGGATGTAAAAAAAACACCTCCATTACAGGAGGCTGGCGGCCGGTTTCCCTCCATCCAACTCCCCCTGCCAACCGGAGGCCAATTTAACACGAGCCAGTTGGCTGGTTTGCTGCCATGACAACAGAGTACCAGCGATGGGGAAACAAAAAAAAATGTCACAACTTCTCTCATAACAGCTGTAAGATGGCGAAACAATCAGTGTTTCAACGATGCCAAAGTGGGAAGAGTGGCCTCCTAAGTGTGTGTGTGTGTGTGTGTGTGTGTGTGTGTGTGTGTGTGTGTCACTGCTTATAAAAAGGCTGAATTAAACGCTCAGCAACGCTCACCTTGACAACCTGGAAAACTGCAAGCAGGTGTGCTGGCAAACACATCCGAACCCTCTTTCATTGATTTTTACGACCGTCATTTCCATAAATCGCAGAGCGATTCCAAACCTTGATAGGGAAGGGCTCGATAAGCCGGCGGGTTAATTGAGGTGGACGGTCTGAGTCGCGACACTAAAGCACTTATATTTGGCCAGCGGTGCGTGAATGTCACGGCTGCTCCAGCGAGTGGCGGCACCCCCCCAACCCAACCAACACCCCCTGGATGGTTGCCGCTGGCTGGCAGCACTGAAAAGGCTTCTGCCGGGGGTTATTCGGTTATTGGTCTAGGTACGCCGGTGAGAGCATTCACAGCTCGCCGTCAGACAGACAGACAGTCTCGGCTGGGTGGAATGTACCGGGGGGGAGAGCGGTACAAAACGATGGCAGTGTGTGTGTTGAGGGGGAATCAGACTGTGTGAAAGACAAACAAGACAGAGTTGGAGGCTAGACGCTAGTTAGCTTCCCCCTGATCCCCATTCATTGATCTTAGGATCAATCGGGACAGTAATCGCAAAAATAATACTTTTTTCTTATTTATTGATCCTGTATTTATTGTAAAACATGTTTCTATTCCCGTCATTCAGCAGCATGTTTTGTGATGTCACTGGTGGTAAATGTAGACATTTAGCTTTAACCCTTTTCTGCCTACTTTTTAATTGTTGCTCATCGCTGCAGGACGGCGTACACTAGTGAAAGGGGTGTATCGGATGTTTTTTGGTTTAAGGCCTACAGAAGGGACGGGTGAAGACGTCGGTGAGATATGAATATGATATATTTGATTGATTATGCACTTCTTTTTTTAATGGGGAGCTTATGAACAAAGCATAATGAATCAGGACGGATCATTCACATTGCACTACCGGACTGTCCGATCAGCTTGCCCGGCTTGTTGACCGCTGGACGCCCAGACCTGCTAACGGACTCACAAAGTGACTACCTGCCGGCCTGACCTATAACCTGCCTTCATTCCTTCCCTTTGATAGCACGACACAATGAACTCGGCAGCCCCCGACGTTACCTTCATGGGGAAATCATCAACTCGCACAAACAACACCACAATCAGGCCTTCATGCAATGCACCACTGATGATCCCCCGCCCCCCCCCCTCTCAGGTCGTTGCTCTCACAAACAAATCAATATCCCACAATGATTAATCTTGACGTGGCGTATTGGCTGCGAGGGTCTGGCCAAGTTCACAAAAGGAGCGGAGATAATACACGACTTTTTGTTGGACGTCAGCAGCCAAGCGGACGACGACGGCGAAGGCGAGGAGGAGGAGGAGGAGGAGGAGTTGACGGATGCTGAGCCGAAGCATCCGTCAGTCACCGAGCCGACGAAGGCTGGTTTCCCAGAAAACGCTGAACTTCAGCACATTTCCCCGGGATAAACGTCAAACGAAAGCACATGATTCACGTGATTTTCTATTAGCATGGCGCCCTTCCTATTCTTTTTGTCGTCATCCCCCTTGCATCGCACGGCACCTTCAACACAACTTTTTACTTTCAGGGGGGCTTTTTCTGGCAACTCAATCTGCTTAGAGATGCGAGACGGCAGCCAGGAATCTAGACAAACAACGTCGGCAGCGAGGAAGGAGGAATTTGCAGTATGTGAGAGGGTTTTTAGTGTCTTTGTGTCTGCTTGGACATAAAAGGTGAACACAGCCGGTCCTTCCTGGAATGCAGGTCCGATGAAAGACCGCCGATCCCGTCACACATGTCGTTATCTCCGCCCGCTGTTTGCTTTGACGTCCATGAGGTTTTGTTTTCCGAGGCCAGGCGCCCAGTTTTTATTTGTTTTTTTCTTGGTTCTGTTTTATGTCCCCCGACAAAAAGCCAGCAGGATTAGAAGAAGAAAGCTAACGTGGAAACGCGAAGCTTGTGAATCGTCATTAGATTCATCCCTTCCACAAAAACACTTTCCTCTGCTGGAAAGTCTCAATTAGAAAAGTTTGCAAGTTTAAACACAACAGACTCATTTGGCCACTTGTTAGCAACTGATTTGTTTTTTTATAAAACACATAAAAACGTATTATAATTCTTGAGGATACTTACCGACGTATTGTATATCATAGAATTTAGAAAACGTTAAAATCTGTTACGCATTTCATTTTATGCATTAGACCAAAAGAATATTGTCAACGAGGAAACTGGAACTCAGTTGCAGATTGGTAGTGCAAATATTTGGTTAATTTTTTACATTTTTTTTAACCTTTTTACATTAAAAATGTAGCATCTTTGAGTTTTGGACACCTGCCCCACCAAAATAAGACATTTTAAACTTTGTTTTGGATCATCTATAAAATTACTTCAGAATTTTTTCCACACAAACATTTTTTGTTTTGTTAGGATTTTTTTATTGAGTATTTTGAACTGATGCTCAGGTAAAAAAAATCAAGCAATTTGAGCAGTTGGAACTGATTTGATAGACAAAGCCAGAAATGTGCAGGAAGATGAATCAGTAATGGATTATATCCTTGTGGGTTTTCTTTAGAGAATTCTTTAAATTGAGTGCAGAAGTAACTGACAGGTTAAACAGCAATGCGTATAAAGGATACATAATAATAATAATAATAATAATAATAACGTGACTTATCAGAGCTTAAACGTAAATAAAATAATTACGTATACTCACAGTCGAGGTGTTTCTTCTTGGGTCCGCTGACTTCGTGTGTGGTGGCTTTGCACACCGCTTTGCTGATGGCCGAGCCGGTCATGCTGTGCTGCGCCGCCGCGATCCGATCCGTGATGGATTGTCCCGACATATTTTCTCCTCAATCAGCTAAAATAGCACAATAACGATCCGATCAATGGATCAACTCCCTCGTCGGGACACAAACTCAACGTGACTTCACTGTCAAGTGGATGTAAAAAAAAAAAAGATCAGACACTTTTCCTCCTCTTCGGGTGCGTAAAAAAAACCCTGCGCTGTCTGCAGTAATATTCAGATCACTTGGCGGTGAAAAAACACACAAAACAATCAACAGCTGCTTCAAAATGCTTGGAAACGCGTTATTCCGATTTTCTATGTTATCCCGTCAACGCAACGCGCCTGCTAATCCGAGGCTAGTGTTAGCTCGCGTTTCCGTCCCTGCAGTACGCGAACCAGGAAAGAGTCCCGCTGTGGAATTCGTAAACGCTGGAAATGACTTCGTGGCCACGAATAAACATAGCTAGCTGACTTCTGTGACAAAGTAAACAACAACAGCCCCAAAAAAAGTAATCCGTATGAAATCACAGTCTGGAGATCACCAACAACTCACAAGAAGAAAAAAACCCTCCGAGTTTCCTCCACGTCAACTTGTTAGCTCGGACGTGATCGGCTAGCTTAACAACGTAAAGTCGAGCGGCGCATTGTTTTGGACTTTTCTAAAAAAAAAAAAAGAAAGAAAAGAAACGGGAGGGGGTGATGTGACTGACAGCTCCCCGGTGGGAAACAGGTGCGGGATCTCCCGGTGTGAGAGATAGAGAGGGGCGGGGGGGTGGGTGATAAAGGTGGCTAGCGTGCTAGCGGGTGAAGCTAACGTACCCCAGCCGGAGCCGAGCTCTGACTGCCGGGCTGCGCGGACACGAGAAGCCGGTGGACCCGTCGAGTTTGAGACAAGAGGAAGAAAAAATAAATGACAGCTCCGGTTGTCCCCCTTCTCCCCCTCTCGGGCTCACTTGGTGCTGTCCGTCCCCGGCTCGCCGCCTCCACGGTACCGGTGTCGCTCCTTCGGTCCTGCCAACCCCCCTTCCTGGTCCTGCGCTGCCGTCGGAAGGTCTCTCTCTGGCGGACTGGCTGGCTGGCTGGCTGGCTGGGTTTTTTTTTTTTTTTGCTGCTTCGCCGGACAAAATGGCAGCGTAAAAAAATCAGCTGATCTCACAACTGTGCTGCCTTCACGGGTCCCCGGTTAGCTCGGAATCTAGACCGCTGGAATCCCACCAGTCATTTTCCTCTCAAATGTGACGATTCACTGCTTTTTGTTTGTTTAATATAATTTAATACACCTTTTCGCAACAACAACCCCCCACTTTGAATCAGAATCAGGAGTTTATTGCAATAAAGCACTGCAAAGTACTGCAGTCAAAAGACCAATAGAAATATTACCTTAACCTGAAAAAGACACTATACATTTACAGCCATATATACAGTGCTTGAATTGGGCCGGTACTCACCAGTACGCAGTACCGGGACTTCTGATTTTTACCCATCTGCGTACCGTTACTTCTTACAGCGTACCGCCACCTCATGACGCATCTAGGTAGCATATTGTAGTTCTTTTATCATGTTGTGGATACCTATAATAAGCTATGCAGTTGATGAATCTGTCTTCATTTTAGATCGACAAGTTTCAGTTTGAAAGATTTTCGAGAGCTTGCGGGAGGCTGCGGCGCACTGTCTCTCCACACTTGCCGTCAGTCGAATGCATTTCAGGGCATACCGTAAATCCCCTAATATAGCATCAGCCAAAAATCTTCGCGACGCAAACCTGACAATGAATGGGAAGCGTGGAAATAACGCTGCCTGTCGACACTTGCCCTCGCCTCCATTAGAGACCGGCCGTTATTTACCTCCGCCGTTATTTATGTACAGGGAGCAGAAATTGAAAAATAAAACCGGTCACCCTCTCTGGATGGAGAGGGCTAGACAGAGGAATTCAAGAGTGAGTATTTAGTTGTGATATCTTTATTCCAAGACAGTCTCTCTCTCTCTCTCTCTCTCTCTCTCTCTCTCTCTCTCTCTCTCTCTCTCTCTCTCTCTCTCTCTCTCTCACTAGGGCAAGCAAGTTGAGAGACAGAGCAAACAAGCAAGCAGAAAGCAAGTAGCTACAATAAAGCCACACATAGCTGCCATTTCACTGTACATTGTATCCATTTCAGACAAACAATTTTTTTTTTTTTTTTTTTTTAACAGAGAAATGTGTGTGTGAAAATGATCAACTAGTATATGGTTTATCTAAGCAACTAGTATAGGGTTTATCTAGGTAAACCAGGCAAAAACACATGGTATCCACTCGTGCTGTGCAGTTGCTGATTTAGAGTACTGGCACCTTTTTTATTCCAATTCAAGCACTGCATATATACACCACATTATACAGAATGATAATAATAATAATATTTTGTGTGTATATTTTCCCATTACCCCCCCCCCCCCCCTTGATGTTTAATAGCTAATCTATGTAAAAAACGTAAAACCTGATCGTTATTGTAAAATAATCTTCCTATTGTGTTTGCTGGCCTATGGTGGATGTGGAGTCTTTATTGGACAACCAAGCAATTATCCATTAAATTGGAGTTTTTTTTAAAGAGAGAAAACTTGAAACAAGTATATTTAATGATTTTACAGACGTAGTAGTGTAGTAGTAGTAGTAGTAGTAGTAGTAGTAGTAGTAGTAGAGTAAACATTATTAAAACATATCAAATGGTAGCAAAATAAACAATCTCCTGGACTTAGAAGAAAATATCCAGTGTTTTATGACTTCTTTGTATTGTTCGTGTGGTCTGTAAGGCTGAATTCCTATATTTACAACAGCCCTTGAACGCCTCTTTAGTCTATTGGACGGGACCCGAGGAGCGAGTGTGCCTTTAAGGTGTCACGGTTTGAATTGTAGCGGAATTTATTAAACAAACGTCTAATATTCGACACATTCTGACAACATAAAGGCGTTTTTTGCTAAAAACAATAAAATCCGAACAAACAAACTGTCTTTGATCTCCGCTGCTTCCTCTCAAACGCACCTCACGTGCCGCACTCATCCAAATTTAAGGTCGTATTAAATTATTCCTCAGACGTGTCCTTGTTTGACTCCAGACTATGTGGAACACGGTGTGCTGGTGAAAAAAAAAATGAGTGTGGGAGCTGAATACATTCAAAGATCTGTCTGCTTCACTCTTTAGAAGGATTGGTAATAAGATTGCAGCTGATGCAATAAAACGATATCATATCTGATGCTCTGGTGCTGAATGTCTTTTTTAGTTCCACAGCAGCAGCTGCAGCCCGTTTTACCACCCAGGTGAGAAATACTGCACACAGCCTCCAGCAGCAGCAGGTGAATTCCTGGAATCCAGCCGCCTGGCTGCTCTTCTTGACCTCCGGTGACCTCCTCGGCTCCGCCTCCCCATGCCAGGAGGGAGAAGCTGATGATGATGATGAACTGTGGAGAAGCTCTCATCAACACTTTCAATCCAACTGGTTTCTCTTTCACATGCCAGATCTAATGAGGTGTGTGTGTGTGTGTGTGTGTGTGTGTGTGTGTGTGTGTGTGTGTGTGTGTGTGTGTGTGTGTGATGTGTGTGTGTGTGTGTGTGTGTGTGTGTGTGTGTGTGTGTGTGTTGTGTGTGTGTGTGTGTGTGTGTGTTGTGTGTGTGTGTGTGTGTGTGTGTGTGTATGTGTGTGTGTGTGTGTGTGTGTGTGTGTGCATGTGTGTGTGTGTGTGTGTGTGTGTGTGTGTGGCTGCAGAGAAAAGGAAATGCAACCACCAGTAGATGGATGTGGTTAGCGCTGCAAAGGGCCCACCAAAGGAGGCAGAGTACCCAGAATGCAGCTGGAAATCAACTGGTTTTCACGAGGAAACGTTGTTTTTTGTTATTTTTGCTGTGTTTCTGTTCCTGCAGCAGTTTTTATTTCTCCTGATCATGTAAAAAAAACAATGTGATGAATTGGCGCTAAGGGAAACCTCCACCTGATTTAACTCAGTCGAAAGGCTCCCTCCCTCCCTCCCCAACTCGGAGTGCAGTGTTGCCACCTGCAGGCGGAACGGCCGAACTTCCTATTTCCATGGCAACAGTGGGGGTGGATGCCCCCTCGTAGCCCCTGGCAACAGGCTCTCTCTCTCCGACCGGGTTGTAGAGTCCATATCAGCGGCTGTCAATCACAAGTGGTCCGCCGGCGCCTGAAGCCAATAGGAATCCACGGATTCCATTTGATTACCATGGTTACCATCAACTGGGATAGTCTGTGATGATGGCTCTCGAGGGACTCAACCAGACACTTATTACAGCGTGTGAAGCAGTGTGACCTCGTTATTCAGCTGTGTTATGATGATAGCAGATCAGTGGGCTGACTGAGGGCCCCTGAAAGGCCCTCTGGGTCTGGGCCACATCGGCTGTATGGACGTCGTCATGGCAACGTCACAAGTTAGTTTGTGGACTACAGTTTTGAAGCCTGTAGTGTGATATTTTTGTCAGTCACCGTCTTAGAGTTTTTTTACAACCAGTAGGAGGAAGTGACCATATTTGGACTGCAGAGGAGCGACGGATGGATCTGATGAACACAAGCATCATGCTGGATTGAAGAAGACTTGAAACTAGAGATTGAGACCATAAACTCATGTTTACAATGTTTACTGAGATAATACATCAAGAGAGAAGTAGGACCATTTTCTCATAGACTTCTATACAACCAGAGAGGAGTCGCCCCCTGGTGGCCAGCAGAGAGAAGTAGGACCATTTTCTCATAGACTTCTATACAACCAGAGAGGAGTCGCCCCCTGGTGGCCAGCAGAGAGAAGTAGGACCATTTTCTCATAGACTTCTATACAACCAGAGAGGAGTCGCCCCCTGGTGGCCAGCAGAGAGAAGTAGGACCATTTTCTCATAGACTTCTATACAACCAGAGAGGAGTCGCCCCCTGGTGTTTTTCCTTTTTTTTTTTTTATAAATAACACAACAACTTTCAGTGACAAAAGCCAATGAGCTGCTGGAAATACAGCAAAGTTATTTTTCCTGGAGGATTTTAAAATGGAGATCAGCTTCCAGGGAGACGCTGAGCTGCAAGTAAACAGTAGTTTTATTACAAACAGGGCGATAAAAGAGCTCCATGTTAGATTTATTGGTGAAGGTCTTTACCTTCCCTGTCAACACACGTCAAACTCACATCAGGCAGAAGCTGACAGGACTCACATCAGTCTGGGCAATAAATGTTGAAAAACTGCATCAATGAATCAATCAATAAACAAGTTCACTCATTCACGTCTAAATGGAGGCCGCTGGATTCTCTCAGATCACTTATTCATCCGGCGAGCTGCTCAGGGACACAAAGCCGCCGAGTTATGAGCCTGATAACATTTAATTGGATCTGTTAAGATGCAAACTTGCAGTCTCACAAAAGAAGAGTCCATTCTTCAGGCGACTAGCGAGGTGACTAATCTTCTCTATCTGGGATATTGTGTTCGTATTTATCGGAGGACAGAAACGGTGCGGCGGCTGTGAAAGTTTGGTTTCTGGTTTAAATAAACAATAGAGTGAAAGAGGACCAGAAGAACCGAACCGTGTCTCAGACTGAGATAAAGAGTAGAGCATCCCATTATCTACGTTCCTTTTCGTCAATAAAGAACTCTGCCGACGACCTTGTGCTTTCTCTTTCCCACATCAATTCATTTCACCCAATATAGAAAATGTTTTCTTTAGTCATCATGTTTTCTTACAGACAAGCATCAGCAGCCAAACCAAAATGTATTAGTAAAGCAGACCACCTTATCGTAAGGTGAATTAGTGATTTGAGCTTAAAAATCAGGGTCAACTTGTTGCCGTGGGACCTGAAGTGAAACGTTGCTATGGTTACGCCGGTAATAATATTCAGACTAATTGATGCACATGAATTATCAAAGCACTAAAAACAGAGGTTTACATGGAGGTTAAATATTTTTCTTATAGCTAAAGAGCCCAACATTCCCTTGAGGAGGTGGTGGAGACCAAAACAGAGCAAAAAAAGAGAGCTAAAGGTGGCACGAAAACACTAAAAGATTGCTAACGTTGCTACCGGACTGACATGAAGCAACTGCTTGATAACACTTTAGTGAAGATAATTAAACATTTAGATACATAAATGAAGATAGAAGATGATGATCTCACCCACGCTTCGTCGTGCGTTATTTTGACTTCTTTCATCTTTCTGGCTCGGGCACAGGAAGGCAGCGTCGCTAACCTGAAATCCCGCCAACGGAGCTTTTATTGGCTTGTTTTTAGTTTCCAACCCGGGGAAGCAGTCATCATCTCCAGTGAACCGCTGAAAAAAACATCTCATTTACTCCGATCTGCTCATTTCCGACCCCCACGAGCTCCGTTAAATTTAAAATTCTGTTGTGTGAAAAAGGCTAAATTTACAAACATCTTCCACAAGGGATTAAGAAAACAATCATACAGACATGTGAGACATTTCTTCTATTAAAAGGCACAGCTCTCTTGTGAATAGAGTCAATCATCCGGTGTGAAGAAAGTCCTTTTAAGACGTGTGAAGAAGAAGAAAGCGAAGGTGGCGGCTTCACACCATCCCGGCCAGGACCTCGCTGCCGACGGCGATGGGCTGGCAGCAGCCGATGCAGATGTAGCGGAGCACCCAGAGGTAGATGCAGCCGGACAGGACCACGGTCAGGCCCAGCAGCAGGACGCTGGCCAGGGACTGGGGACCCAGACTCAGCAGCATGGAGAGGGGGGCGTCCTCGCTGGATCTCTGGGCTGGAAGAACAAGAAGAAGTATTAAAATCCTGCTTCCACAGAAAGAAGTATTTCTGTAAAACGTTCTCATCGTTTGTTTTTACACTGAATCCTCATTTAGCGTTAATAATTACAGAATAAATACATGTAAAATACAGTTGTTTGGGTTCTTTAAAGCCATTGAATCTACAGTAATTAAAGTACCTTCTTTAGACCTGCAGCGTCTCTAATGGAGAGGAATTAGATACGCTGTCACTTTAAGGCTCATTTACATAATCAGGTTCTAGCATGCAGCTTTAATGAGTCTAAACATGAACATGACAGTAACTCTTGTGAACTTGTTAGCAGCTGGACTTCTTCACTGGTTGTGGTTCTCATACAGAACTACATCTTTAAGTCCTAGTGCAGCCTCTGGGGAGCATGAACAACAGAGCCTGATGAGAAACACTCAGTTCTAGCGGGGGAGATGAGATCTGTTCTCTGCAGCGTGAACGTAATCAAGGTTAGTTCATATTCCACTGCAGAAGCCTTCAGATGCTGTTTGAAGGGTCCTTGAAGGCAACAGGTGTCATACAGAGAGGGGGGACCTCTCAGGTCCATGAACCTGAAGACCTGGATTCTCAGCTTTCTGAGGGTCGACCAGAAGGTTGGGTTCCTTCACCATGAAATGATGTCAGACGTGGAGTTTCCTGTTCACAGGTTATAAAATGGAACTTTCTATCCATGAATAGGTCCATTAGTGTGTGTGTGTGTGTGTGTGTGTGTGTGTGTGTGTGGAAGGTCAACGCAGAATAAAACATGTTACCCTCACAAAGATGGAGGTTCTATTAATGTTTGTTATCCAGACGGCTTTCTAGAACAAACATGAGCAGCACGGCAGGAAATGTGTCTCTTTATGTGGTATTTAAAGGCTCGGAGACGTTTCCAACCTTCTGTCCTGTTTTCTCTCTGAAAGAAGAAGAGTCTGGTCGCTGCAGCAGGGGAGGAGACAAACACTGTTTCTTTTAAAGCTGTTAGATTGTATGAACGTGTCTTATTATCATTATAAACTATTATTATTTTTATTGCAATCACCGCATATCTGATGATTTTTTTAAAATTAAATATTGATCTCATGTCAATAATATACACATTATAATATACTGTATGCAGGGAGCTGGAGATAAATCAATTTAAAAAATAAATAAATAAAAAATAGACTAAAGATAAAGAGACTAAAAATAAATACGTACAATAAATGATACATATAAATAAATAAATCACAATTAAATAAACAAATAAAAAGACTAACATAATTAATCCAATACAAATATATATGTATAAATAATACATATAATAAATACAATAAATATAAATGTATAAATAATACATATAAATAAATAAATCACAATTAAATAAACAAATAAAAAGACTGACATAATTAATCCAATACACATATATATGTATAAATAATACATATAATAAATACAATAAATATAAATGTATAAATAATACATATAATAAATACAATAAATATAAATGTATAAATAATACATATAATAAATACAATAAATATAAATGTATAAATAATACATATAATAAATACAATAAATATATATGTATAAATAATACATATAATAAATAATACATTTAAATAAATATAAAAGGAAAAACAAAGAAGAAGAAGAAACGAAGACATGGTAAAATAATGTAATGTACAGATATTTAATAGAAGAGCGTGCCTCCTGCCTGCTGTGGACTGATTTGGTCAGCTGGAGGACAGAAGCAACAGGGAGTGCCTCACTCATCAGAAGTCTATTATTCTCACATTGTTTGGCAGGATGAATGTTTCTATAGATGAAGTCTTTATTGTGGATTATTTGATCATGAATGGAACATCTCATTTTGTGACATCCCCACGTCACACCACCTGTAATAACCATCTACAATAATAATACTATTAAAAATAATAATTCAAAGGCCGACTCACCTCTCCCGAAGTGCAGGATGAGCAGCAGACTGAGGAGGATCTTAACGGCAGCGGCCATCTTCGTGGATCTCCTGGATCCACCGGGAGGACCGGGATCTGTTTCTGACCCGCTCAGTGACGTCAACCATTAAATAATAATAATAATAATAAAATGAATAATAAAAACACAGAGACTTCAGCTGAAACTCATAACACATCATCCAGAGTGACGCGGCGCGTCAAAGTAGAGTGGAGACGCGACGCGGACGTTTCAAAGACTCAACAAGAAGAAGAGCAATCAGTGACGTCACGAGCATGCTTTTAGAAACCCAGACGTCCAGTTTAAACACGTGACTGAACTCTCGACGCTGTTGTGAAATGGGAATAAAGTCCCAGAAGAAAAACAAAGTGTCGTCCGCAGAATCCATGCAGTCGTCTGGAGGACCGAGGGAGCTCAGGTGAACGAGCAGGTCCTGAACGCAGCATCTGCGCAGGTTAATGGACTTGTTGTTGCTGCTGCTGCGAACAGAAAGGTGATAAAGAAAGGCAACGCGATCCAACACCAGCTGGTAGGTCAGCCCACATGTGGCGCCCTCTAGTGGCCGAAACGGCGAGAAGCACAAAAGAAGTGCAGGACTCCAGGAGGATCATGGGAGATGTAGTGATGTCACCAGTGGTCGTTGTTGGCCCCTATACACTGCACTGTAATAAGTGGTATTATTATTATTTAAAGTATTATATTTTTATATAATATAACTTATATAATATATATTATTTATAGTAATAAGAAGTAATATTATTATTTAAAGTATTATATTTTTATATAATATAACGTATATAATATATATTATTTATAGTAATAAGAAGTAATATCATTATTTAAAGTATTATATTTTTATATAATATAACTTATAAAATATATATTATTTATAATAATAAGAAGTAATATTATTATTTAAAGTATTATATTTTTATATAATATAACTTATATAATATATATTATTTATAGTAATAAGAAGTAATATTATTATTTAAAGTATTATATTTTTAAAGCATTTTTATATCATATAACTTATATAATATATATTATTTATAGTAATAAGAAGTAATATTATTATTTAAAGTATTATATTTTTATATAATATAACTTATATAATATATATTATTTATAGTAATAAGAAGTAATATTATTATTTAAAGTATTATATTTTTATATAATATAACTTATAAAATATATATTATTTATAATAATAAGAAGTAATATTATTATTTAAAGTATTATATTTTTATATAATATAACTTATATAATATATATTATTTATAGTAATAAGAAGTAATATTATTATTTAAAGTATTATATTTTTAAAGCATTTTTATATCATATAACTTATATAATATATATTATTTATAGTAATAAGAAGTAATATGATTATTTAAAGTATTATATTTTTAAAGCATTTTTATATCATATAACTTATATAATATATATTATTTATAGTAATAAGAAGTAATATTATTATTTAAAGTATTATATTTTTAAAGCATTTTTATATCATATAACTTATATAATATATATTATTTATAATAATAAGAAGTAATATTATTATTTAAAGTATTATATTTTTATATAATATAACTTATATAATATATATTATTTATAATAATAAGAAGTAATATTATTATTTAAAGTATTATATTTTTATATAATATAACTTATATAATATATATTATTTATAGTAATAAGAAGTAATATTATTATTTAAAGTATTATATTTTTATATAATATAACTTATATAATATATATTATTTATAGTAATAAGAAGTAATATTATTATTTAAAGTATTATATTTTTATATAATATAACTTATATAATATATATTATTTACAGTAATAAGAAGTAATATTATTATTTAAAGTATTATATTTTTATATAATATAACTTATAAAATATATATTATTTATAATAATAAGAAGTAATATTATTATTTAAAGTATTATATTTTTATATAATATAACTTATATAATATATATTATTTATAGTAATAAGAAGTAAAATTATTATTTAAAGTATTATATTTTTAAAGCATTTTTATATCATATAACTTATATAATATATATTATTTATAGTAATAAGAAGTAATATTATTATTTAAAGTATTATATTTTTAAAGCATTTTTATATCATATAACTTATATAATATATATTATTTATAGTAATAAGAAGTAATATTATTATTTAAAGTATTATATTTTTAAAGCATTTTTATATCATATAACTTATATAATATATATTATTTATAATAATAAGAAGTAATATTATTATTTAAAGTATTATATTTTTATATAATATAACTTATATAATATATATTATTTATAATAATAAGAAGTAATATTATTATTTAAAGTATTATATTTTTATATAATATAACTTATATAATATATATTATTTATAGTAATAAGAAGTAATATCATTATTTAAAGTATTATATTTTTAAAGCATTTTTATATCATATAACTTATATAATATATATTATTTATAGTAATAAGGAGTAATATTATTATTTAAAGTATTATATTTTTAAAGCA
Source organism: Chelidonichthys spinosus (assembly GCA_029853015.1). Taxonomy (NCBI): domain Eukaryota; kingdom Metazoa; phylum Chordata; class Actinopteri; order Perciformes; family Triglidae; genus Chelidonichthys; species Chelidonichthys spinosus. The sequence continues at coordinate 16,498,374 of CM056843.1, read as the reverse complement.
TTTTTATATCATATCACTTATATAATATATATTATTTATAGTAATAAGAAGTAATATTATTATTTAAAGTATTATATTTTTATATAATATAACTTATATAATATATAATATTTATAATAATAAGAAGTAATATTATTATTTAAAGTATTATATTTTTATATAATATAACTTATATAATATATATTATTTATAGTAATAAGAAGTAATATTATTATTTAAAGTATTATATTTTTATATAATATAACTTATATAATATATATTATTTATAGTAATAAGAAGTAATATTATTATTTAAAGTATTATATTTTATATAATATAACTTATATAATATATATTATTTATAGTAATAAGAAGTAATATTATTATTTAAAGTAATATATTTTTATATAATATAACTTATATAATATATATTATTTATAGTATTTATAATTATATTAGAAGACACTCCCGTCCTTAAATATCCATAAACATTTCCTTCCTGAATCTTTCACAGCACATTTAAAACTGCATTGTGTTGTTTTTAACATTTAATAGTGTAATCATTTCCTGTGTTTAGTATGTGTGTATAATGTTAATATTAAAAATATACAATAATAATAATAGAGCTTCACAGAGGTCTGACTGTGAACGCAGCACGCTGACAAAATGACATCCTTCAAAGCAGCGACACACACACACACACACACACACACACTGTGTAATTAGGGTTGAAGCTTGATCCGGTCTGACTGCAGCTGCAGAAGAAAGCGGTGAAGATCGAGGACGGAGAGAAATCATCTCTATTCTCACGCCGCTGTGATGTCATCAACACAGAACGAGGCTGTGATGTCATCGACACAGAATGAGGCTGTGATGTCAGCGACACAGAACGAGGCTGTGATGTCAGCGACACAGAACAAGGCTGTGATGTCATCGACACAGAACGAGGCTGTGATGTCATCGACACAGAATGAGGCTGTGATGTCAGCGACACAGAATGAGGCTGTGATGTCATCGACACAGAATGAGGCTGTGATGTCAGCGACACAGAACGAGGCTGTGATGTCATCGACACAGAATGAGGCTGTGATGTCATCGACACAGAATGAGGCTGTGATGTCAGCGACACAATACCTGGATAATTGTTTTATCTGTTGTGACGTTGTATAAAAGCAATAACTGAATAAGAATCCGGCACAAAACAATCTTTACTTATGATGTGAAGGTACACAGAAGTACATAAATACCTGTGTACTTGTGTAGGCAGGATGTCCGTTTATTTACTTTAGTATTTCTATATGAATATATTTGTTGGAATGTTGGAATAATGTTGTACTTTTCCATCCCTGTAGTCAACAGCAAAGAAACAAACTGGCATTCAAGTATTAAAAACAAATTAAAAAAAACACATAAAAAAAAGAATCTGGCACATAAACAGTTTTTAAATATCATTAACATGACGAACTGTTGGACGGATTCAAAGTTTAATTGCAAAGTTATATATTAATATATATATTAATATGGGAACAACGTCCAATGATAGCCGAGATATTTCATATTTGCTTGCTTGAACATTTTAAAGCCGGCGAGAAGAAAATCCCGAAGTTGGTTGAATGTTTGAGAGAATTTCAAAGTGTAATTTAATGAGCAAAAAGCATATTATATTATATATTTTATTTATAAGCATCAAAGCCCCCCCTAAAAAGTGCTTTGAAATGTTCGGACAAGAAACAGAGAAGATGTCCGACATATTAAAAGTGCAGTTTGAAGGAATATAAACTGCCTTTACAAGTGTTTTTTTTAATCTGTCGTAATCTGCATTCATTAAACTGCATCATAAAATCAAACTGAATTCATTTTAAGAAGTTTTCTTTCAAAACATTAACATTTAGTATAACAGACTTTTCTTTTATACCAGAATTATGATGTCATTAAGTTATTCGGGTGTTAAAACGCATCTTTAAGGTTACAACATGACCTTCCGGTCTCTCATGGTCTCTCGTGGTTCTGGATCCTGGCTGTGCCCCCCTTCAGTCCTGGTCCCGGTCTCTGGGTTTGAGCGACGGGCATCCCGAACACCCGCCGAGTCCCTTCTCCTTGGCGTGGTCAAAGCCAGGCAGAACCAGAACGTCACCGCCCGGTTCACCTTTGGCAGCGGTGGGGTCCTGCAGGGCGCGCTGCTCCTCCAAGGCCATGATGCTCTTCACCAAGCACGTGATGGCGGCGTCGATGTTGGTGTTGTCCTGGAGAAACAGAGAGACGATTACAGTAAAAAGAAATAAAAAAAACAAACTCAACTCACGATGAGAGCCGAGGGAGTGAACCAAAACAGCTGTGGGCTCTTTATAACCAAAACGACGAACTGAAAGACGTTAAAATGCAGCTGCATCAGGTAAACATGCTTTCAGGACCCGAATCTGTTCTGATTGACGCTCCGAGGATTCTTTTCTTTTATTCTGAAGTGTGAACGTGCTACTTCCTGTTTGTTCTTCCGGGCGGGGAAAGGGTCTCACCTTGGCGGAGGTCTCGTACCAGCCGACGAAGCCGTACTCTCTGGAGAAGTTCTCCAGCTTGGGCAGCTTGGGACACAAGCCCTGACTCCGCTGGTCACACTTGTTGGCCAATAGCACGGCTGGAACCGGCATCCCGTTGCTAAGGGCAACCTGACGATGCAGACGAGCAGTCATTTACTCAGACGTTAACCGCCGGGGGAAAACATTTACTCACGCGCTTCAGTGAAGGACAAGAGAGTCGAAATTTACGTACAAGCATAAAATCTTAAAAAGACTTAACGTGTTATCGTGGTTGCTTAGCAACAGGGGGATCGATTCAGCCAACAGAGTAAAAAGCTAGCAGCTTAAAGGTTAACTTCTACGGAGCAGTGGGTGGAGAATATATATCAAGCTAGCCTGTGACTGAAAAAAAAATATACAAATGCTAGCTGTTAGCATAGGTTCCATAGCAACCACTCTTCCATAGCAACCACTGTTCCATAGCAAACACCGTTCCATAGCAACCACTGTTCCATAGCAAACACCGTTCCATAGCAACCACTGTTCCATTTCCATGTTCATGTTTAGGTTTGCAGGTTTATTTATCAGAGTTAAAACTACAGTTATGAAAAAAACATTACAATCTCACTTTGCAAAAGAAAACATGTAATTTATAAAATATCCAACACAAAGACCTGGTCCGGTTCACCTTGGAGTCCAGGTCTCACCTTAGAGTCCAGGTCCCCCTTCCACTTGAGGACGGCCTGGAACGTGGACAGCCGGGTCATGTCGAAGACGACGAGGGCGCCGACCGCCTCGCGGTAGTAAACCCGGGTCATGTTGCCGTAGCGTTCCTGCCCTTTTAGAGAAGAAGAGGAAGAGGAAGGATGACAGAATACATTTCTTATCATATCATCCCCGTCATAACTTCACACCAGAGCTCATCTGAGCTTCAACAAAAACAATTATAATATATAAGACGTGACTCTTTTTTTTTAAGTATTTTTTATATCTCTTTATTTCTTTTTTACTTTGCAGCATTTTTTTGCCATTGAAACTGTGATTTAAGGGTGTCATTTAACATTTAATTTATTGATTACTCTGCTGAGTTTTTAAATGTATTTAATTTCAAATAATAACTTTAATAAAAACCCCAAACATTCAAATAAAAGCATCTTCATGTTTGAGAAGCTTCTGTTTGGTCACCTATAATCAACGGCATGTTGTTAAACCATGTGTGTGTGTGTGTGTGTGTGTGTGTGTGTGTGTGTGTGAGTGTGTGTGTGTGTGTGTGTGTGTGTGTGTGTGTGTGTGTGTGTGTGTGAGTGTGTGTGTGTGTGTGTGTGTGTAAGCCAAGGTATGAATAAGTCTCTATCCTGGACGCCAACTTCCTCCACATGATCCCAATAAGAGTCATGAATCAACAAGTCAGCATCTGATCCACAAACACACACACACACACACACACACACACACACACACACACACCTCTACAACCCTCTTACAGACCCGAGATCAGTTCTAAACCCCTTCAAAATAAAAGTCCCTAAAAGGCCACAGTGAAGTGTTTTTTAATAACTTTATAACTCATATTTGTCACCAATGAACACGAGACAGACAACGTGAAAGAATCTGCCTCCTATTTTAGTCTCCTCGTCTAGAACCTACCCAAAGAAAAGCAGCCAATCAGAGCAAAGGAGGAGGCAAATAAATGTGATGTCATGGCCGGATAGCGGTCTAGCATGTAGATGAGCTGCTCTTATCAGACATCGTAAAAACTCAACGGATGGAGGGAAGAACGGCTCGTTGCAGAGGAGTGAAAGTACCGTCATTCTGTAGAAGTACAGTAGTAGCAGAAGTAGAAGTACACATACGTGTTCAGAAAGTAGAAGGTCTGACTCAACTTCTGTACTCAAGTAAGAGCAAAACAATGCAGATATTGTTTTTAAAACGTGGGGAGAACACGGAAAAAGGAAATATTCCTAATAGTTTTACTTCAGTAAAACAACAAGCAGTTCTTTTACTGAACGTCTGGTCACCATGGCAACCAACTAGAGGGGGAACTCGACAATTCTCCTCTGCAGAAAACCGAGGTTAACCACATCGACACTCGCATCAGGCATCGTCACGCTCCGATGAAGTCAGCAAGTATTAAAAAACAAGAGAAGTGCCAACCAAGAAGCACGTTTAAGAGGAAGCCCCGCCCCCTAAAGCATCCCCTGCTTTCTGGTCTGGTGGACTCTAAATGGACCATAATGTACTAAATGAACATCATGCTGGATTGAAGAAGACTTGAAACTAGAGATTGAGACCATAAACTCATGTTTACAATGTTTACTGAGATAATACATCAAGAGAGAAGTAGGACCATTTTCTCATAGACTTCTATACAACCAGAGAGGAGTCGCCCCCTGGTGGCCAGCAGAGAGAAGTAGGACCATTTTCTCATAGACTTCTATACAACCAGAGAGGAGTCGCCCCCTGGTGGCCAGCAGAGAGAAGTAGGACCATTTTCTCATAGACTTCTATACAACCAGAGAGGAGTCGCCCCCTGGTGGCCAGCAGAGAGAAGTAGGACCATTTTCTCATAGACTTCTATACAACCAGAGAGGAGTCGCCCCCTGGTGGCCAGCAGAGAGAAGTAGGACCATTTTCTCATAGACTTCTATACAACCAGAGAGGAGTCGCCCCCTGGTGGCCAGCAGAGAGAAGTAGGACCATTTTCTCATAGACTTCTATACAACCAGAGAGGAGTCGCCCCCTGGTGGCCAGCAGAGAGAAGTAGGACCATTTTCTCATAGACTTCTATACAACCAGAGAGGAGTCGCCCCCTGGTGGCCAGCAGAGAGAAGTAGGACCATTTTCTCATAGACTTCTATACAACCAGAGAGGAGGCGCCCCCTGGTGGCCAGCAGAGAGAAGTAGGACCATTTTCTCATAGACTTCTATACAACCAGAGAGGAGGCGCCCCCTGGTGGCCAGCAGAGAGAAGTAGGACCATTTTCTCATAGACTTCTATACAACCAGAGAGGAGTCGCCCCCTGGTGGCCAGCAGAGAGAAGTAGGACCATTTTCTCATAGACTTCTATACAACCAGAGAGGAGTCGCCCCCTGGTGGCCAGCAGAGAGAAGTAGGACCATTTTCTCATAGACTTCTATACAACCAGAGAGGAGGCGCCCCCTGGTGGCCAGCAGCTTTAAGTTCAGACTTCAACCATGTGTGGTTTCTGTCTCTCGGAGGTGTTAATAAATCAGCGTTCTTAATTTAGCATAAAACCTCATGAATAAGTAAACTAAAGGCGTATAGAATGTGTTTAACATCCTCCATGACTTTAATCACGCCCCTGAGCCAGTTATGCACTATTTCTTCAAATCGCACTGCGCGTCATTGCGCGTCTTTGTTACGCACCGGCGATGTCCCAGAGCTGCAGCCGCACCACCGTCTTCGGGTCCCAGCGGAGCATCTTGAGGGCGAAGTCCACGCCGATGGTGGCGCGGTAGTGCTGCGAGAAGACCTGCTGAACGTAGCGCTTGATGACGGACGTCTTGCCGACCCCGAGGTCGCCGATCACCAGCACCTTCAGCAGGCGCTCGTGCTGCATCTCGGGCTCCGGGCGAGGGGCGCGCGCGCCAGGTGATGGGTTCCGCGTGAGGTCACGCACGGAGGCTGCGACACTTAGAGAGTATCTGACACTAGAATAAAGAAATAAGCCCTATAATAAACGCGCAGTACTCACGCGAGAGGACGTCATTTCCATAAAAAGTTGCGTAAAAAGTCAATATTTGCCTCTAAAAGTTGCTATAAAGTCAGTCTCGAGTCCCGCGGAGAGACAAACAGGAATAGCCTGTACGAAGAGTGTCGTTATCATCGCTGCCGTCCTTCGCAAGTGCTCATGGGACATTTAGTCTCGGGTCAGCTCCGAAAAAAAAGAAGAAGTCAGTGGATGTGAAACGGCGTCGAGTCCTGGTTAAAGAAGAGAGAGAGAGAGAGAGGTCTGCGCGGTCACGCCTCCTTCATTACGCGCGTGCATGCGTGTGTGTGCGCGTTTTAATGAAAGCATTAGCGAGTCACGTGGTTGCGTCACCGAGTTTGCAATGGTTCACACGTCGTCTGGTGTGCTGAAATGTGGGAAACAGGAGAGGGATTCATTCATGTTGCTATTTTCATTTTATCATAATTATTATTCTTATAATAATAATAATAATAATTATTATTATTATTTATCCTAGTGTATGTCTTTTATGGAAGCCCATTTCCGGCAGAAAAAAAAAGAAACTTCCTCAAAATAACAATATCAAGTCAGATGTTTTGGGATAATAATGGGAATCCCAGCGCCACCTTCTGGTGAGACCTGCTAACTACAGCCGTGTACACCAAATCATTGACGTAGTCTCATTATCGGCGTCCAATCAATAAACACAGCGTCATGACTCGTTTACCTTATTTATTTGTCATTTAAGAAAAATAAAGCTCTACGTAGAATAGTTCATAAAAAGGATTAGAAACACACTGACAGATTCACCATTTTAAAAATGATATAAATAATACACATGAATAAGAAAACACTCACCCATTCCTGTAACACGTGACATATACAGAACTTTTATTTATTTTTCAAAGGTTGCACAAAAATAACAAAATATAAACAGACTTAATAATCTACACAAAGTAACAAAGCTCTAAAGTTTCAAGTTTATATTGCATTTTGTTTTTAATGTTACAACCACGCTGCAATGGCTCATGGGTTCCAACCAAAGACAAGTATAGAAATATACGAGGACGCAGCTCATGATGCTCACCCTGAGAGCACCCGGCTCCATCTAACGTCACCATCTCCAAGAGAAAAACCCATCTGCTCACATTTGGGCTGCGTCTCATTTACCTCAACATATCCGATTCCTTGTGAGTCCAATCAGCAGGTAGAGGGCTGAAGCAGTACATACCAGGCATGAGCATCTTCCTCAAATAGGAACTTTTTTTCCCCCTTTGTGGCAATCTGTAAGAATTTGAATGTAGTAGTGGGAATTGGAATCTTCTCTACGGCTGTCCTCGGTGTTTTGGACCAGCTTGGAACCTCCTGCAGGATTGCCTGTTGAAGATGGGATGACAATATCAAAAATAATATGCTGATTACTGACATTTCATTCACTACCTTTACTCGAAATTCTCAAACAGAATAGAAACCACATTTTTTCCTGATATGCTGTATTAATCCTTGTAACTGACTTTGGCGCCCCCCAGAGGTACAAACACACTGCTCTTTGGATACAAACATATTCTCATTCCATCAGAAGAATTTCAAAAGATGCAAGAAACAAATATGATACTCATATCTGTGTCTTGGAGGTGTTTTGCTGAAGAAGCTGGTTTGCAGCGACGGACAAAAACAACTTTCCGTTGAAAAATGTAAACTGACTTACCGTAGTTTTCACATTTCTTCCATAGGAAGGGAGCTAATGCACATCCACACATGATAATGATTATGGATAATAGGGCGGCGATGCCACAGCTTTGAGTGCAGGATCTCACGCAGTCATCTGGAACGATAAGACGGGGTCCATGATATGATCCAACATTAACGTAGTCCACCAACAGAGCACCTGGGTCATTGGTAGTCCAACGCTTCTTCGTTGACCAGACTAAGAATTCACGTTCATTTCAAACAAATTGGGGAATCAGACACTCAAAATACGTTAATACAAAATGTTGATAACCTCAGGAGCATAACTTTGTCATATTTCTTTCCATTAAGAGACTATATTTGTAAAAGTGAACAATTAAAATGATCATTTTCAAAGGGTCATTTTGTGTCAAGTGACTGAAACCTAAGAAGAAGTTGATCGTGGTGAATTTTCAGTATCGGGATAAAAAGATGTCCAGTTCTCCATCACTAAGAAAATGGAGCCTGATCTAAAAACATACAAAAATACATTTAAGAAAATGTATATTTATTTGCCTTTATGTATGCAGGGAGCCCCAATGATTTATGCTCATCTTACTTAAGATTATTTTATCTTAAAAAGGATATTTACTAAAAAAGATTTAAATTTAAGTTTTTTTATTATTATAATTTATATTTTGAGTGCATCACAGACGCACTCAAAATATTTGTTTCTCAACAAAATATTCAGTGACATGCGTACTTTTTTGAGGGTTGATGACTATCAGGATGTCGGTGCTCCTCGTCTGCTTGGTCTCCGGATGGTGAACTCTGCAGAAGAATCTGCAATGAAAAGACATCAGGGTGTTTTTAATGGGAACACTTACAGTTTGGCGTGGGGGGATGGCAGCGGATGAAATAAAAACTCAGAGTTTGAAGATTTACTGGTGCTCTTTTAATTCCATTGCACCTCCTCCAAATATAGACCTCTGAGGGAACACGGGTAGGAAAGGGAAACCTGTCTGCAGTCTGCACGGTCAACCTCCTCGTGACAGTGACACAGCTCTTCACAACATCTAGGTTGGACTTCGGGTCTTCAGCGATGGTGTCATTTCCCTGAGAATCAAGAATCATCTGAAGCTCCGGGAACCAGCAGCTGGCTTCACACTGCAGAGTCACTCCACCGCCTTCGCCTGCAACCACTGAGAGCTTCGGCTCAGGAACGACAACTTCACAAACACACAAAAACAACAAAGAGAAAAAGGATGCAAGGTCAACATTTCTTGTTATATTTGTGACCAATGTACCGAATCAGACCCTTCTCCATGAGGGAAACCCAGCACCCGTAGGAGACCGTATTAAAGCTTTGACGATAAATAAAACGTTTTTGGACACACCCACAACGAGCTCTATCCTAGTGATCTCCAGCCGCGACTTCAACCTGGACCTGCATTTGTAAATCCCCGCATCAGAGGGCCGCACGTCGGAGATCCTCAGCGAGAGGTTCCCGTGCTGCACCTGGTCCATGAGGAGGCTGGTCCTGTAATGGAAGACGGCATTCTTCTCCTCGAACGTCTCACAGCCGACCCGGTACAGGAAGCAGATGTCGGGCTTCAGACCTTCCTTGGACCGCTCTACTAACGGGAGGTCGTCGTCACGGCCGAGGCTGATGTCGCAGGGCAGGAGGGCCGTGTCGCCAGCAGAGGTCACGACCTTCACCGGTTGCCTGCCGAGGCTCCTCCTAGCGATTAAACAAAAAGACAAACCAGATTCATATTGATTTATTATCAACAAATCCCACAAGAAAACAACCAAGTGTCAACATCTGGTTGATCTGGATTCCTCAGACAAATACACGGTTTCCTCCCGTCTGTGTAATGTTTTCTAAGAAACCACTGCTGTTACAGGACAGTATTTATTACGGCCTCCAAACAATTCAATTCATTAATCAGTGGCTCAAAGTGGAGACCTCAACATAAAAGACACCAGAAAACAGGACGTTTTAACAGGTTTTATTAACCAACTTTTCCACAAGGAAATAAACGTTCTTTAATGAAACCACAACTGAAATGGCATGTGCTGTGTAGACCCATGCTGAGACACACTACGGGCAAAGACAACTCCAATGTGTTATTTTACTTCCTGACCAGCGGACACACACATGCATGTGTTTAACCTCCTCTCTCTTTCTATGTGGGCTGACCTGATAAGTATGAAGCATCATCTTTTAACATGATGAAATGATGTCCACATCAAGCGTTGTGGTATTAGACAACACACGATATGATGCCAGGTCTTAAGAGGGTAAAAAATAAAACACATTAATAATTGTGTTAAAGTAATCATCTACCTGTTCAGTGTCAAAATGTAGGAATACAACAATCTGCATCTTTAAAGGCGCATGTTTAATAAGATAATGTCGGATTCACAAAACTTAACCTAACAGTTTCACGGTGATGTGTATTATTTCATTTTTAACTACTACTCTCTATGACGTAAACACGCAGAACATTTACTTTCGCTTTTCTTTTCAACATGTTTAGAGAAAGCCGCCAGTTTATTCGACTACGCACTTAAACCACGTCTATAACTTAACACCTTATTAATGAACACTTGAACGTACCTGCGCAGAAGATCACGGCGGTAACCAGCAAGGGAAGCCGTACAGCAGACATGGCGAAAACTCGCGTCTCTATTAAAAACTAATACAACATAACTAATTCAATGTCTGGGCGTCGACACCCATCCGACTTTCGTTTTGACAATGCAAAACCGGATAACGAGTCGTTTCCTGTTTTTGCTTCAAAATAAAAGAACGAGAAACGGAAAACGACTCGCTCGGCGTGAAAGATTTCTGCCGACAGCCAGCTTTAAGTTGCTGTGATCTCTGTAGCAGTCATTATCTTTGACCTCGTATGTGAGCATTTAATAATTATTCATTATTAGTATAATTGGTATATTTGATCAGCTCAGATGTGTGATTAATGAACAAAAGGCCCATTCGTGTGAGGCTGTATCACTGCATGGTTCGAATTACCTGAAAGCCTATAGGAGATAGTTAGGGGGAGCTCTAAAATACTGTTCATAACCGCTCTGACAGCGCCTGACGCTCACGCTTTGAAGGAAACCTACTGTTTAAAACACCAAAGGCGTTATGATGCGGACATGTCGCCCCCTGGTGGCCAGCAGAGAGAAGTAGGACAATTTTCTCATAGACTTCTATACAACCAGAGAGGAGTCGCCCCCTGGTGGCCAGCAGAGAGAAGTAGGACAATTTTCTCATAGACTTCTATACAACCAGAGAGGAGTCGCCCCCTGGTGGCCAGCAGAGAGAAGTAGGACCATTTTCTCATAGACTTCTATACAACCAGAGAGGAGTCGCCCCTGGTGGCCAGCAGAGAGAAGTAGGACCATTTTCTCATAGACTTCTATACAACCAGAGAGGAGTCGCCCCCTGGTGGCCAGCAGAGAGAAGTAGGACCATTTTCTCATAGACTTCTATACAACCAGAGAGGAGTCGCCCCCTGGTGGCCAGCAGAGAGAAGTAGGACCATTTTCTCATAGACTTCTATACAACCAGAGAGGAGTCGCCCCCTGGTGGCCAGCAGAGAGAAGTAGGACCATTTTCTCATAGACTTCTATACAACCAGAGAGGAGTCGCCCCCTGGTGGCCAGCAGAGAGAAATATATATTTGCTATACTTTATTCTGTTTTGTGAATCTGTGATTCCTCTTTTTTATGATCTTGTGACGTTTTTCATAAATAAGCTGATTTTAAGTTTCTTAAAATATAATTTTGTTGATTTTTCCGTGTGACTCTCGATGAGACGACCTGGTTGTTGTTAATAAAGGTTAGACTTATTTCTGTACATTTTCTTGCTTAAATGACAAACATTTGTATGTCTGTGGATTTTAAAATAACAATAAAAAACAGAAGGATAAAGACTCACTTCAAGTACAAAACAAAGTTTCGTGTTTTACTTTAAGCAGCAAACATAAACTCACATCTATAAATATTAATAATGAATACAACATTCAAAGTCTGGTCTCCCCTCGTCGTCTCATGTAGAACTACACTTCCCACAACTCGTCCGGTTCCGGGCCTGCGCAGTGGCGAATGCGCACAAGCACGGAGCACTGGCGCAGTGTTGCAGCCTCCCGAATAAACAAACATTATTATCACATTATTCCACAAACATACAGCGTCTATGTTTATGATTTTAAATATTGTATTCATATAATTGATTTGGTTTTATTGCGCCATTATTGTCTACATCTAATAATAATAATAATAATAATAATAATAATAATAATAACAACAACAACAATAATAATAATATCGTAATAATAAAACCAGAATTCTCCCTTTAGACTATAAAGCGCGCGTCTGTTGTGGTTTTCCTGCGCGTGAACTCTGTCCCGTCGCGCTCTTCCGCGTTGCGCCTCTCCGCGGTGCTTTACGGTAGTGGTGCTGATGCGGGATGAGTCAGGCTATATGATGCTGCTGCTGCCATTTCATCAGCACAAACCCGGACGCGCCGCCGCGGGATCCCCCCCTCTCCGACAGCGCGCACCCGAACCCTCCCCGAAAACACGCGCACGGGACACACGCGCGTCCCTCTCAGGTGAACGCGCACGATCCGGTTTTTTGGGGGTTTTATTTTCATGTCATTGCAACCTGCTCTGGATGCGGATCCTCGATCCTCGGGCCCCCCTCCGACATCAACAAGGAAAACCGGATCCCGGACTCTCGGGCCTGCTGTCGCCTCGCGACCTGTTCCCTTCATCGAGGCTGGTCTATCAGGGGGTCTCGGCTGAACCAAAACCCCCTCCTCCTCTTGCTGCGTCCCGAGGATCGATCCAGACTCGTCGGTGCCATGGAGCCCACATCAGCCTGGTCCTGAACGGCGCGAGGAGAGCAGCGTGAACGGAGAACCAGCACCCGGTCCAGCAGCCGGTCCGGCCTAAAGGCCCCCCTCCTGCTCCAGGTAGGCTCTTATTATTATTATACGCTCATCATATGGTCTGGCGGGTCCACATAGACCCGACCTGGTGGTCTAAGAATAGCCCGCATTGAAAACATGCTCTGGATGACGTTTCACGAGTCCGGGGTCCATCTTGATCCGGGTTTCAACGATGCAACAAAAAAAGGAGCAGAAAGTCGCGATTTTCTGCCAAAGATTTCACCGTAAAAACGGTAACAAACGCGCACGTGACGGTAGACTTCTCTTTGATGTGAAGCGGGTTGTTGTTTTTGTGCATCCGGTGAGAGAGAGGGCGGGGGGGGGGGGGCATGTTTGCATTCCGACCGAGCTACGCAACCTGGGGGGGGGGGGGGGGGGTGTGGGGGGCTGCGTGAGGCCTGATGGGGGGCCTGCTGGGTCCAGACAATCATGTTCCTCCTAAATCATCATCTGAACCCTCACACTGAGATTTGGCTTCCTCATTTCCCACAATGCACCACGGCTCTGTATGGAAACCAGAGGTGTCATACAGATGTTCTAGTACTCAAAGTAGAAGTAGAGAACGTCATATTATTGTATAATATTCAGTATCCAGTACAAGTACAAGTACACGGAGAACTACTATTGGAGCTGTGGAGTTACTGGGAAGGTCGCACATTAAAAACGGTAAATCCTCGTATCAAAGAGATTAAAGCAGAATCAGATTAAAACGTCAACATCGAACATAAGAGGATTTCCTCACGTCTCGTGCTTTTAATACAAAGAACCTCAGTTTCAGGGAAACTTTTTTCGTGACGGTAGAGTTACGGCGTCGTGAGTAGCGACGGGACGATACAGGGTTTTATCGCAGATCGGGATAAACATAAATATCGTGATTTGAAAAAGTCTTCTATCGTGAGTAGAGACGTTATGTTGAGAAAATATACTCTTGTGGGGATAAACAATCGTGATTTTTGTTCCGGAATATTCGTGACACGTTTTCACGCTGCGATTAATAATAATCTTATTCAACCGTTTTTCCACAAAGATAAATAAACCTTTATACTTCAACCCCATCTCAGAGGGAAATACTGTATACATCGACTCGAGGGGGCGTTCATGTGCGATTTCTGAGTCGGGAACTCAAATTTCCCACAATTCCGACGGCACGTGAAGGCAGCATGAGAAGTCATTAAGGATATTGTAATTCCGTCTCTCCCGGCAGACAGACAGGCAGAGCGACAGACGGGCGGGTCATGGAGGCGATATGGCTCTACCAGTTCCGGCTGATCGTCATCGGGGACTCCACGGTGGGGAAGTCGTGTCTGATCCGCCGGTTCACGGAGGGCCGCTTCGCCCAGGTGTCGGACCCGACCGTCGGCGTGGACTTCTTCTCCCGGCTGGTGGAGATCGAGCCCGGCAAGCGGATCAAGCTGCAGATCTGGGACACGGCGGGCCAGGAGCGCTTCAGGTGGGTCTCTACCGGGTCTCTACCGGGTCTCACGGGTTTACTGCAAAACCATCTGGTCTTATTTGTTTTCTTCTACTTCTTTATTATAAGCATTTTTAAAGCAATTACTTATTTCACTACTAGTATTTATTTGTTTTATTTCTCTTATTTCCCCCTTTGTTCTCTGTTTTAATACCTTTTTGTAAAGGTGCTAAATAAATATTTATATATATTTATTATTGTTTTTGTATTTATAGTATCAGTTTAGTATTATATTATTATATATAATACATGGGTTCATTTTAGGTGGTTTAAGTGGCCGTAGAAATCATATTTAAAGACGAGTTGGTCAGAATCACAGAACAAGGAAGTTTAATTCTGATTCATTTGGAAACTGAAAGGTGAATTTGAAGTGAAATGTTGGATAAGCTTCTCTCAGCTGACCCCGAAAAAAAAGGAGAAAAACTCTGAGTTGTAAGAAATACTCTGAGTTGTAAGAAATACTTTGCGTTGTACCCTCGAGGTCTGAAAACTGGAAATGCCTCTTTTGTTTGTCCACTGCACAGAGAGAGAGAGAGAGAGAAGAGAGAGAGAGAGAGAGCAGTTATTCAGATGAGGTTGAGGAGCTACAGAAAATAACCCCGGGGGTTTGTTTCTGATACGTTAACACACGACGCTGCATGTAGACGAGGATTATACACTACAGATATAATACACAGAAGGTACTACAAATGCATCTTCACACACACACACACACACACACACACACTCATCAAGCCTCACCTGTCAGCATCACCAATGTCTCCACGGCAACCACACACATCCCCCTCCCCCCTCCACTGGACGGAGGACAAATCAGAAACAGATTCCCTCCAGAATGTTAGAAACATGAGTACATCTACGTTGCTCTTATGATTGTGTTATTTTCTAACTGTAGGATATTACTAACGACTGTTTCAGGAACCCACTCGGCCTGTTTGAACACATTGAAATCACATATTTGTTGCTCAGACAGTGATATTTGTAGACAATAACAGAAATGTGGAATAATGCACCGGCGTCGTATCGTGGCACACGGTGGGATTCTAACTTAAACTTGTCTTCATTTTGTCCCTCCTGTGTCTCCGTACATGAACGATATGGCGTTATTCTTTCCAGACAGCATCCTTTAGTGAGAGATGCCATGTCACACTGGTGCAGTGTCAGCATTTTTGTGCTCCTGTTGCCTCAGAATCCAACTCATATTAGTTATTAGTTGATTTCTTCATGTGCTTCCTTCCATAAAGAAATATATTTATGTGTGTCTGATCAAATGACTCAGTCGATGGTTATGAATCGTTGCCTCCTCCTCTCCGACTGCATCTTCTTCGTCTACCTTCGTCTTCTTCTTTCACATAACTTCCCTCCTCGTTATCTTCTCCATTGATAAAAATGTAAATAAATGTTTTGTTGTTCTGTTTTTAAAATATGTACACTAAATCTATTTTCTATTTAAATAATCAAAACATACAAAACGGGTCACAAACCGAGAGCATCTGCTGTAAACTGCTGATGTCAGCACGTCTGACCAAAGTTTCCCCTAATAGGCAGAGAAACATCACGCTCACCTTTTGCCTTCCCCTCCGCAGGTCCATCACCCGGGCTTACTACCGTAACTCCGTGGGCGGGCTTCTCCTCTTCGACATCACCAACCGCCGCTCCTTCCAGAACGTCCACGATTGGCTGGAGGAGGCTCGCAGCCACGTCCAGCCCCACAGCATCGTCTTCCTGTTGGTGGGCCACAAGTGCGACCTGGAGGCGCAGCGCCAGGTGTGTAACGCACAAAACACGACATCGTTAACGAGGCCACGTCCAGTTCGGTGACTGTTAAACTCTTAATGTTACGTAATAAACAATTCAGCAACCGGCGTTAAAAATAACCTTGTGTTCACATTTAGATCAGCGTACGTGTGGATCAGAGGCAAGTGTGTCGTCGTTTGTTCAATTCTCTCGAGGGGGAAGCTGGCAGACAGGAAGTAAAAATACCACTATTGAGATTTAGACTTTACAGGATGACACTGCAAAACGATGCAGTGTTGTAGGATTCAGGATCCAGGAGACGGTGAAGCCTTATGTTTGCTAAATCTGTGAGGGTTGGTGCGGACATCCAAGATTTTCTAACTTTGAGGAACATAGATGGGCAGAGAAAATGGAGAACTTCAGCCTCTTCATTCTGATACTGAAAGGGCGATGGTCTTGATCCAGTCACAAATGAAATTGCTCCGATCCTCTGACTGACCAGCATTCAGCAAGTTTGACCTTAACAGCTCCTGTAACCTGTAAGATGCAGATGAACAAGATCAGGAATGACTAGAATGGATCAGGTCTGACCTGGACTAGCAACAAAGTCCGTTGCCTTCTTGGTATTTGGGCAGATACCCGATACCGGTACGATGTTTCACCTCGTCTCACTTTGACCTTCTAGGTGAGCCGCCAGGAAGCCGAGAAGCTCGCCGGGGCGTTCGGGATGCGCTACGTGGAGACGTCGGCCCGCGACGCCATCAACGTTGAGCACGCCTTCACCGAGCTGACCAGAGACATCTTTGCCCTCGTGCGGTCTGGGGAAATCACAATCCAGGAGGGCTGGGAGGGCGTGAAGAGCGGGTTTGTCCCCAACGTGGTTCACTCCTCGGAGGAAGTTACCAAGAGTGACCGCCGCTGTCTGTGTTGATCTGGGACGAGTTTTTGGGACTGAAGGTGAAAAGGGGGGAAGGGGGGAAGGGGATATGGGGGAGGATTCAGAAGAGAGTGGCTGACGGACTGAGGGGCTGGCCCTCTGACTGAAATGGTTAGTGACCCTCTGTTCTTGGTTCAGACTGGATAGAGAAGGGGGGTGTTCAAGGACTTTCGTTGAAGGTGGACAGAAGGGTTGTGCCCATTAACGTTTTATTTCTCGGAGAGGGAAAGACCACAGATTTAGCTGCGAGGGCTCCCACGATTCACTGCTTTTAGTTTTGGTTTGGGGCACTTGAAAGTCCCTCCCTAAATCTCTTAGACGGGCCTTAGACGGATTGTCCATTTTTTTGGTTCATGCAAATGATTTTTGGATGCCAAAATATAATGAACATCGAATCTCTCTTCTCCCGTCATCTCGTTTCCCCACCACTTCTTAATCTTCTCCTCTCCTCCAATATGCAATTACATGAACACATACGAAACTATCACTTTAACGTTGGTGTCCAGACATCATCCTAGCGCATTAAAAAAAGGTTATTCACTACCAGATGTCAACGGAGGAGTCCTGGAGGTCCTAAATATAATGGGAAGACTGATTTTGTTTGCCAGAGGCCACATTATTTTCCCTTTCAAGCAACTTAGGCCTCCATTGAGCCCAATGACATTGACTACATGGTTTTATCCACCATCATCCTACTAAATGCCGCACTATAACAAACCATCGTCACCCATCCGATTCCTAATGGACTCCGGAAGAGACCACGTACAGCTGACTGAGGTGGACTTGTTTGACTAGCTTAACAAAACCTCTCCGTCTGCCTTTAGCTGGGGGACTTGTTACGGTGGACTAAGGGTTTTGAGACAGAACGCACCTTAACGACCAAGTCCACCTCGACTGTGGAGCCTCATTGGGGACTTTTGAAGGGTGCAGATGAACCCAAGTGAAGGTTCTTGAACACAAGAGGGACCAGACCACGGACTCCACAAACGAACCACGTTATCCACAATGCACGGACGATATATAATCATGAAATAAAGTCCGACATC
The DNA here is from genome assembly GCA_029853015.1 of Chelidonichthys spinosus. NCBI lineage: Eukaryota > Metazoa > Chordata > Actinopteri > Perciformes > Triglidae > Chelidonichthys > Chelidonichthys spinosus. Next base: position 16,480,368 of record CM056843.1, on the reverse strand, counting down.
AAGACACACAGATACAGGCATGGGGAAACTACAAGGTTACGTTTGTCCTGAGCAAGTGGTTTATATGCCTTTTTTAATGTGTGCGCAAGTGTAATATCTCATCAAACCTGTATTTTTGTTTTAACATGCTCCAGTGCTACAGGTTGGTAGTTCAAATGCCCGGGTCTTATGTGCACCTGGTTTAAAGCAATGCTGTCTAATACACCACCCTGCAATCAACCCCACCTTCACAAAGGTTCATGTTCAGTTTCTGCTGAAACCATTTTGAAGACGTTGATTTATCTGTACGGTCATTTTTGAAGGATATGGTACCGTTGACTTGCATCGAATTGCATTTCTTCACTCTTAGAAATAAGAATTCCCAACAGGTTGTTCCTTAAAGTCCGACGTTCTACCCAGAACCATGCTTTTGAGGAACCATTTTTTGAAGAAAGGTTTTTTTTTTCCTATTTGCACAATAGAAATGTATGTTTCCTGCGAATAATTTGCGCATTAATATCATCAGGCGATATCTCTGTTTTTACCCGTCGGACCAATTAAAAGGCGGGTTGTTGACAACATCAATTCAGCTTCAACGTGAACTTCCAGCTCAAATCGAAATATTTCAACTCATGTGAACGATGCAAATTTGCGACTATTGGCGTTGACTGTGTATGCAACGATGCCCGCGCATGACTTAGCGCAAACTAAACTACGTACGTACAAGACGCATGATGTGACGAGCGTGTACAGGGCCAAACTGCATCACGTGACAAAAAAAACTATCGCTATGGTAACGAGTAGAGCTTTGAGGTCACAGCAGGCATCGGCCAATGACCATTTGAAGAACCAATGTTTTTTTTGCCCCATGTGGTTGTGGGAACTTACGTTTTATTTTTAGATTTTTTTTATTACATTCTTCACTCCGTTCTAGAACACCAAGGAACACAGTCGGTGAATCGTCCCGTTACCGTGGAACGTGTTACACCAGGAAGCGCTTGTTAGCCAGTTACATCCGTAGATTCCCATTTAATCAACATAATAAACATATTCTTATGAGATTAGCGCTGGACCAAATATGTTCATCTGTTGCTGCAATTAAAGAAATGACTGTCATCGAGGCATTGTTAACGATTAAATGTAACTTATCTACCTTAAGCACCTGGATGGCTTCGTGTAGATCTGTATTTCTTTTTAATTCTTAACTCTTCTTGGTCCTGAATCTGACACACAGTTATGTGGATCCATGCTGTATTTCCTTTATTTTGTATTAATTTATAGGCCTTTCCCCCTGCAGTTCACAATTACAGTGAGGAGACTGCAAGTGTGTTATTTTTTTCTCACACCGTTTGCCTTCTTTGTCTCCAAAGAGTTTCTGCTTGTGTTGTCTTATTTATACACGGAGGTGTCAATGTGAGGGCAAAGGTGAGGTTTTTTACACCGAGTCAGATGAGAAACGTGTGAACGAGTCGAAGCATCAACACACGTGTTCCTTACAAAAGCTTTGACAAGAGTTGATATTTCAGACTTGTTTGGTGGTCCACTCCCCTCAGCATTACACGCCACGTTGTTACATACTAAGATAAGTGAAATGCTTCCAGAATAAAAAAATAATACATTAAAAACAAGATCTTTGAAAAATTCCTTCCATGAATAATAAAATAAAGTTATCCCTGACCGCCTTGTGTTTTTGAAATTACCCCGTGTGGGTGTGGTGCACCATGTGGGGGTGACCCCATGGGTGCAGCAGATCCACCAGATGTCAGCCAGCTGGTGGATCTGCTGCACCCACTTCAGATCTCTAAGCTCCGTTTTATCCTGCTTCCACTCTGAAATACTATCTTAAATAATTGGAGGAAAAATATTTTTGTTGCCGAGAGCTAGATCAGTATGAATTAAAACAATCTGCCATCTTTCACAATATTTAGGGTAGTTGACAGTGTTTGAGAAATTATTTGTTTCCATCATTTCAATCACGTTCTTCCTCCAAAATGGAAAGTAAACATTTACTCACGTTACTTAAAAGGTGGAGTCAGTGATTCTAGTCCAGTACACGTTTCAGTCAAATTCAGCGAACATCAAGTAGCTGTCCGTTCCAAGTGTGGACCGGACATAAGTAGTGGACGTAGTCGTCGTGATGTCACCCCTTGGTTTGGTTGACTTGATTGTTTGACTCGAGTGCAGCATTTTGTCCGTTACAGGAATCTTGGAGTAGGAGCGACCGGCGGATCTGACGAACAAGATCCATCTGGATTCTGGTGTGAAGCTGCTAACGAAGTTAGCTCTATAATTCAAGGTCAACTTTACAGCTAAGTGTTAAAAGTCATCTTAGTAGCTAACTAGCATCGGTAGCGTGGTAACAACCTGTCAATCAGCAGGTAAGCCCCGCCCCCTAACGCATCCCCTTCTTTCTGGTCTGGTGGACTCTAAATGGACCATAATGTACTAAATGAACATCATACTGGATTGAAGAAGACTTGAAACTAGAGATTCAGACCATAAACTCATGTTTACAATGTTTACTGAGATAATACATCAAGAGAGAAGTAGGACCATTTTCTCATAGACTTCTATACAACCAGAGAGGAGTCGCCCCCTGGTGGCCAGCAGAGAGAAGTAGGACCATTTTCTCATAGACTCCTATACAACCAGAGAGGAGTCGCCCCCTGGTGGCCAGCAGAGAGAAGTAGGACCATTTTCTCATAGACTTCTATACAACCAGAGAGGAGTCGTCCCCTGGTGGCCAGCAGAGAGAAGTAGGACCATTTTCTCATAGACTTCTATACAACCAGAGAGGAGTCGCCCCCTGGTGGCCAGCAGAGAGAAGTAGGACCATTTTCTCATAGACTTCTATACAACCAGAGAGGAGTCGTCCCCTGGTGGCCAGCAGAGAGAAGTAGGACCATTTTGTCATCCAGAAGTAGGCTCCCCATTAAAGGCGGGTCCACACCGGACCAACTGCCCGACTCGCGTCAGTAAATGAAGTCGGGCTACTTAACATGGCCGACTCGAACAACACCATGGGCGGTTCACACCTACGGAACTACAGCCGACGCCATTTGTTCCGCGCTCGCGTGAGATGTAATGTCTCCAAAACAACAGGCGGCGCTAATCTGTATTGTGGGCCAAAAAACACGAAAACCGGAAGTAGGCAGTCCTCTCTAGACCACCTTCTTCGATTCCACTGGTTATCTGGTATGTTTACCATCGTCACTTCCGGGCTTCACTGATTCGCTAGTCAAGCTGCTAGCCTCCACCAATCAGAATGGTAAAAGAACGACCGACTCGAATGGCGGATTACACATTTGAATCGGCTGAAATGAACGCCGACGTGGGCCGATTCGAGCGACCACACCAAGCAGACTCATGTCACGGACGCCGACTCTCTCAAAGACGCCGATTTTCGGTCCGGTGTGGACTCGCCTTAACAGTCCATGCCAAATGTAAACTATGCTGTAGTTGTGCACGTGGCCACCAGGTGGAAGCACTAAAAGCATTTGGAACAAACTGCAACTGGTCAGCTGATCGGCTCAAAAATTAAAATCAGACAAGCAGCTTTCAGTTACAATACCAGACAACATTTCTTCTACTAGAACTTGAAATCTGATCTAAAAAGCACAGAAACAAAGGAAAATGGTCCTTTTTAAGAAGGGTAAACACTAAACAGTGGAATAAGTGTCCATTTTAATAATTCATGTCAAATTAGATGATAAAACAGGAAATTAACACAGGATGTTACCTTGTATTACTCCTGTTTTATTTACCAATTGATGCTTAATATTTATTTGCAGGACACTGTTGTCCTCCGTACTTCATCTGCTGTAGATAAAAGTTGCAGTCCTGTTTGTTGACCGTCACTGTAACTGGAGAAATAAATAGCTCTGTTAGTTCTCATGAGAATGAAGGACACAAAGGACCAGGTGGAGATCTCATCGCTTTGCCCAAATGTTCTTCTTTTACTTCATTCATTGTTTAATGAATACAGTGACAGACAAATAAATACAGACAGAACAGCGGCTGGGAGGAGGAGGAGGAGGAGTGGAAGAAGACTAACGGTGATCCTTCTTGAAGTGGAAACAGGAGCAGAACAGGCCGGATCCTTTATTCTTCTGTTGCGATCGTTGTCATCCTACAAGCGCGTTTCAGAACTAACAACTCGAGCACGTACGTGAACGTCGTTACGGAAAAAAGAAAGAAACAATGCGAGAGAGAACCCCGACTCGTTAAATCTGCCAAAAAGGAACAAAGTTAAATCATGTAAAAAGAATACAAAAAATCGTCTTTTTGCGTGTTTTTTTTTTTGTTGTTAGTTTTTTTAATTGAAAAAATACTTAAAAAAGTAACAACTGAACAGAAAAACCGTAGTGGTGGAAGTGTTGACTCTAGAGAGACGGAGGTGAACACAGGTGGGGGGTGGGTGTTTTTTATTGGGCGGGGAGGGGGAGGAGGTGGGCGCCGTGCCGTCATATTAAGACTTGTCTGCCAGCTTGAGGACGTTCTCTTTGCTCCTCCTCTTCACGTCCCAGTTGAAGACTCGGGCCATGTCTGAGGGAGCGTCCAGTTAAGGGAAGGTTCACATTTGGATTTTCTAGCAGAGCGGATAATGAAGATTTACCTGCTGCAGCCTCCCAAAGCTGGAGGAACCCAAAATAAACTGTGAGTCGTATCATCATCTCTGACCGACGGCCTCAGAGTCATCCATCCATACAAATGCAGTCCTACGGGTTTTTACCAGCAATTCTACTGTATTTAATGCTTCTTCATACGGACTCAAAACCCTTATCTTTAGGCCCCAAACAATAAAAACAAGTGTATGTTGAAAACAAACGGCACGATCGACCCCACAGCTGGAAGGATACTGACTTCGGTGGTGGTGAACTGGTCTCGCAGGAAGTCCAGGTCGTCCTCGAGGGTCTCGAGGTTACGGGATGCCGTGGTGAGGTTCTTCTCCAGGAGAGCCTGGGCTTCGTCAATGTCGTACTCCAACATGACGTTGGCCTGTTTTAGGGAGGGAGATTTAACCTTGAAAAGACCTGCTCTTATTGCCAGACGGAAATCTGAGCTCCACTCACCCCCAACCAGAGGCAGACTTTGTCGGTGGGCGGCACCGAGGCCTTGCAGTACACGTTGTCAGCCAGTAGGAAGTGTGTCTCCATGGGTGCCGAGGTCCCCTGGGACCACAACAACAACAACCTCCATTATTATGTTTTATTTTCCAAACAACACTGGTCATAATCGGCCAACAAATAAAGAAAAATTATGCAGTCTTTGTTTTTTTTTAAAGTATTTATGAGATAATATATAATTACATTTTTCCAAATAGATTTTGTTTGAAGCTGAAAAATATATTTTTTTATTTCAAACTTCCCGAACCAACTTGTGAGGAATTTTAAGATGAAAGGAATAATTAAGTTTCTCAGAAATAATGTATTTTGTGACATTTCTGAATATGGATTGATATGGTAATATGATAATAAAATTACAAATTAATTTGTGATTTTAACTTAATTTCTTGACGTTATACACAAACCAATAACTGGTATATTACAACAATACACCAAAATAACATACAGTGATGTGTTCTGGGATTAGCTGCCAGATAAAGTGAGGAAACACACCTTTTTCTTCTGCATGTGTCGTAGGATTTCTAGCGTCTGCGTGATTTGTGGGATCTGGCTTTTCAACCTGCGTCGCAAAACACAAGTCAAATGTTTCAGAGAGAAAAGGAATTCTGGAAGAAATACAAAACGTCAGTCCATTTTATATAGCTCCTTAAAAAAAGCAACGCTCTTAATTTGTCCTGAATATTGTGTTGCATCAATCTATCTTTCACGTGTTCCTATTCTTCTGCTCACGTTGACATTAAACACGGGTGTCTGTGCTCACCTGAGTTTCTTCTGGGACAGGTTGAGCTCCATGTATTTGTATTTCTGGTATTGTTCGTCCAGCTTCCTCAGCGCCGCGTCGGCCGTCTCGTTGCCCGGCTTCTTCATGAAAGAGTCCACATCCTCCTGATAATGCAAATAAATGTATCAACACAGGAGAGAAAGAGACAGAATTAGCCACGCCCAGACAATAATCCCTGACTAATATTCAATTCAATACCTCACCTGATTATCATCTTTTTTTTAAATAAAAATAAACAGTGCAGAAGTCATGGTTATGACCTCAGCTGACAAATCATTAATAATGACTAATATATGTGTTTTTGATAAACAAGCACAATATTAGCTGGGAATGAAACTGTAAAATCCCACAGATCCTGAAGACATCACAGGTGAATTACGGGGGAAACCTCCCCGGGAAAGACATGTTATTTTTAATTTAAGCATAACATGTCATGTTTCAATATGAATATATATATATATATATAAAACGCCTATGGTGAGATTCACTCGGCTTTACTTGATTTCCCTGAACGCACCCTCCAACCAATGAAGGAGGCTCGAGCGAACGGCTACTTTTAGACGGAAATTAGCCGTTAGCTCGAGCTAACGTGAAGTCACCGGACTCTAAACCGCTCGGTAGAGAAGAAGAAGACGAGGAAGAAGAAGACGAAGAAGAAGAAGACGAAGAAGATCCGTAGATGGGAGGCGAGGAGCCGCCCAGTCCACACACACCCCCGGTTAGCTCCACTGCTAACTGAGCTAACGTCCACTAGCGTGTAGCATGACGCCATAAGCACGGTTAACGGGGTTTTCACCCCGACGGGCCGGCCTCGCCGGGTCGAGCGCGGCGGACGAGGCCGGCCGTCGGCCTGTACGCACCACAAACACCGCCTCCGGGATCCCCAGGTGCTTCCTCTTCGCCGCCGGGACGGCATCGCTGCTGTCTATGGTCGCCGCCATCTTTGAGAGAGAGAACTCCCAACAGAGCTCCGGTACGAGCGTGAGCGTGTGCGCGTGTGTGTGTGTGTCAAGCGTCTGCTCCCTCTAGTGGCGAGAGGCCCCAACTGCTTCCGGTACCTAAAATCAATACTCAGCAAAAAATCACTACTAGTGGTGGATAATTAAATTTAAATTTAATTTTAAATTTAATTATGCTCCTTTTCTAATAAATATATATATTCTAATATATATATATATATTGTCAAGAAATTAAAATAAATGTATAGATTTGTCTATAAAAATAATTATATTTATCATATTACCATATCAATCCATATTCATAAATGTCACAAAATACATTATTTCTGATAAACTTACGTATTCTTTTCATCTTAAAAAGTTGCAGCAAACCTATTTGTTTTCAACGTCATTCACTCAGACAAAAATAAAATGTAACGCACACAAACAAGATGTGGATGTTACCGTATGAGTCGGCTCTCCTCAGCCAGTAAGTGAGTTCCAAGAGTCTAAAGTATGTTTTTGCATCACCTTGATTGACCCTTCCAGACATACAAACTTGAATTCCTTGAAAAAACACGCTAGCCAGAAGAGTGTGTGTGTGTTGATTCATTTATTTACTGTTGGACAGCCGTTACTACAATCACAGAATCAATGAAATGCTTCAGAAGTAACATTTGGTTTCACACTTATTGTTCAGATTTGTCGGATTCGTCACCCGCTTTGAGAGGTGAGTTCATTTTTTAAATTTTTTTGGTTATTGTTTTTCGAGGGGAAGATAAATAATCCAGTGAGTTAAATCAAATCTAGGTGTCGGGAAATAAAACCCTCCGTTTCCAGAAGCTAAACTACGATGTGGGCCAATGTAGGCACACATTACATTTCCTTACATTTCTTTCCCGTGCATTTGAAAATGTCCAACGGGATTTGAAAATTACACCGAGTCCCGCCCTTCGACGTGCTTGGTCGTCACAGCAACAACAAAATCTAAAACCCCCTCGTTGCTATCGCTATCGAGGCGTATCTTCCTGGGTTTAGTTTCTTGTCAGCATTTCTCCTTCTCCGTGGACATCCTCCCATCATGCCATGCTTCTCTGGTGTTCCTCAGGGCCTTGGTTCTCTTGGGGTCCACCACCACGTAGTCCACACGTGTACGCTGGCCCCGTGCACGCCCCTCGCCTGCCGCCGTTCGCTCGCCGCCGCCGCCGCCTTCTGCCGTGCAGCGTTTCTGTTTATGATAAAATTGTATGACAAAAATACATTTCGGATGAAGAATCAAACTTTTTCAATAAAATATACAAAATCTAAATGTATCAAACATGAAGAAAAAGTATTCAGTATGTAAACACACACGTGTTGATGTGATTTTTTGAGTATTGACTTGACTAAATGGTCATTTCTTTTACTGGAAAATGACAACAAAAATACGTTCAAGCTCGCTGGGCTGCACAAACAGATAAACCGTTTTAAGAAATGAGTAATAATTACAGAGAAAGGTGGTGTCACCTGTCTTGTTGGAGTCGAGCGCCCAGTGTGGAGGTCCAGATCCAGGTACTCCACCTGTTTGTCGCCGCTGGCTCGCCGTAGGATCGGGCTGCTGACTCCGCCCTCTGAGGCGCGGTGCAGCATGAGCCTCAGAGACTGTACACACATACACACACACATGCGTTTCTGAGTTAAACATACACTAAAGGTGAATTATATGAGATGAGGAGCCTCCACCCAGCTAACAACATGGCAACGGCTGAGCCGGCATCTCGCAGCTAACGGTGCTTACAGCCTTAACAGTGTAAACTAAAACTGTCATGTTTCCGTTTAAAGCTCGTTTAAAGGTGGAGGAGGTAAAAAGGTGGAAGGAGACAGAAAAGGCAGTACGATGGAAAAGGAAGAAGCTTTTTACCGGCTCCCCAGCGCTGAAACTGAGGCTGGGGGTTGTCGTCATGGCGACGTAGCTGTCATCGGTGTCATCAGAGTCGGAGGAGGGCGACGAACTGTGGGCAGAGGTCGGCCTGACTGACCGGCGACGACTGGACGGACTGACACACACACACACACCACAAACACACACTCATGAATACATTTTATGACATTTGATTATTGATTAATTATTACAATATAATATAACATAAATAGATCCTTAATTATGAGGTTGAGTTTGTGAGTTTTGGTCGAGCAAATCATGACATTTGATGACGTTTGGAGCTTCAACGATAACTCATTAAATTGAACCTGGTTGGTAGTAATATCTTGCACCACAGGGGGGCAGCAGAGTGCAACAAAGCTGAACATCAGTTATTTCACACTTCTCTGTTGCTGTGACAGACTAATAAATATTGACACCCGCTTTGCTTTCTGTCGACACTGCAAAGAAAACACCACAATGGTGCACGCACTTACTCTCGTGTGAAGGTTCGAGTGACAGGCGAGCGCACGGGGGGCGGGACTTCCTGCCAGTCCTGCTGCACTGGAGCGATGTCCAGAGGAGCTGGTTTCACTGGTGGGGAGAGGGAGAGAGACACTTTTAATTTGTTATTACTTGTGGAAAAAACTGAGGATGTTTTATGACCGAAAAGAAAAAAGAAAGAGTTGTTTGTTATCTTCCCCACAGTTGAGTAGAGATTTAGGACCAGAACATGTTAAGCATGGATAATCTGGAGATGCCAGATTAACAAAAAACGTAGTTCTCAAACTACATTTACATTTACATGTAGGTCATTTAGCAGACGCTTTTGTCCAAAGCGACTTACAATAAGTACATTTGTCAAAAGGAGGAAACAAAGAAACCACGACGTATCATTGCCGATGCAGTAAGAGCTAAAAATAGAACAAGTGTTAGGTCCTCATCTGAGTAAAGTAGTACTTCAAGAACAAGGGGGGTGTCGAGAGAGGGTGTAGCAACTATGACTTGTGATGCAACACACCTGGGAGGGTCGCCAGGAGCACGACAGTGGAGAGACGATACATCCAGAGCAAAAATGAAAAACATTTCAGATACTAGCTATTTTTATTTATGAAAAAGTCCCCAGTGTAGCAGCAGCAACTGTGGCCCTAGATTAATATTTAACGAGTTTTCTTTAAGTGGATCCGTGGCTGTCACGCAGCCTTGTTGAGCAAAGTGGAAGCAGGTAAATAATTAAAACTTAAAGAGGTGGAAGGCGAAACAAGAGAGATGAGAAATGACAAGTTGAGCGGAGGGAAGAAGTGATTAACTAGACGAGACAAGTTTGTACCTCTTGTTTTGCGTGTCAACTCTCCAGCAGTCTGGATGTCCGTTTTCTCTGCAGGCGCACTGACACAAACCCCTGCAGGGATTCACAGCATCAGAAGGCATGCTGTGTTTGATAGAGATGTTTTCATTTTGAGGAGCAAAACGTCCCTGATAAGGTCCTACTCACCTCTGCGTTGGGGTTTCAGGTTGCGGTGGATCGGGGGGGGCATGGCCTCCACCTCCAATCCACCGGCAGTGTTCATGGTGTTCCTCCGGATCGGCGGGGTGAGGGGAGCGACGGAAGTCACGGGGGGGTTACGAAAACCCATGTGAGCGGGTGGGGGAATTTGCTTCCCGAGGGAGGCCAGGTCGCCTGTGGCGGGGTTGGGATGAACGGGGAGGGAAGGGTTGAGGGGGGTCATGGGGACGTAGTTGGCATCCTTGAGCTGGACAGAGGGTTCAGAGGGAGGATGTGGAGGCACTCTGCAATAAGAGAAGAAAAAAGTTCCCAGGTTGTATAAAGGGAATCCTAGGGCTGCATTTTGGGAGATTCACAGTTTTTTTTTTTGATACCCTAGGGTTGTCCTCTGTTCTTTCATGGACAAGACCTGAAGGCCAAGCTAGGTAAGGAGAATGTCAGTTTTTTTGCGACCTCATAATTGCTTCTCTGCTTTTTGCAGATGATGTGGTTCTGTTCGCTCCTTTTCTGTTTGTTCTGTTCGCTCCTTCAGAACTTGGGGAAGTGTGAATCAGTCAGGCTGAGGGTCAGTCTGAGGCCATGGTGGATTGCATCATCCAGGTTGGGAGTGAGTCACGACCCCACGTGAAGGAGTTTGTGTATCTCAACTTCATGTGCAGGAGTGTAGGTTAAATGACAGGTGGCTGGTTACGGCGTCTGGTCTAATATCTATTTGTAATGGATTTAACAGTTGTTGATGTTCAAAGAGGTTCAATAGGCCCGTTGTTGGGTCCCTGTGGTCTTTCAAGGGGTTTCAGGGGTCCCGTTTTTTAAAATCGGTTCAAAAAAAATACTTACATGAACACAAATCTTCCGACTCACCTTGATGCAACAGGTGGCTCTGTGGTGGCGGCACTCATGGGAACATAGTTTTCATCCACATCATCATCTTCAGAGCAAACGCTACCCAGAGGTACCATTCCTTTATTAAACTACCAGAGACAAAAAAATACTCACACGTTGAGATGACAGAGATAAAATATTCATGTATTGTGTTTTGATCTCAACGTTTCAAAAGTTTGAACTTACAAAGTAGCTGTTGAAGCTCTCGCTGAACTCGAACATGCTCGCTCTGTCGGACAGAGACCGAGGGATGAAAAAGGAGTCGCAACCTGTAACAGAGTTTATGAATTCAACCGAAGAGCACACAGTTCAAAATTCAGGGGAAGAGGAATCGTTCATTTTTCTGTGGGTGTTAATGTTAATCTTCTTGATCATGTTGATTATGGTTTGCATGTTCCACTTTTTTTTATCACAATTGCGTCATGCAGGGTGGGTCTCGCCCTGGTTTGGTCTTGGTCTTGGCTCAGTCCTTGTGACGACATTGTGGTCTTGGTCATGATTTTGTCTTGGTTTGTGTGGCTTTGATTACAATTCCGAAAGAAAAAAAAAAACATGACTGGGTGTTTCCCTCTGCTTCCTCGGCTTTGTGCTAAGTTACGCTAACAGCCTGCTGGCTCTCGCTTATTATTTAGCATTATTTAGCAAAAAGTCAAACTATTCCTTTAAATGTTAGAAGTACTATCCTGCACATGAACCACTGTTACATGGTAGAAATCATATGCAACTTAATTGGCAGAATATATGTGCAGCTTGAAGACTTGTTTTGACAGAGGGGAATCAGAGCTCGGCCACACCTGGATGCAGATGGACTCTAAGAAAGCAAACATTTGTGCACAAAATGTGTCTGAAAACAGAGAACATTTTGTGCTGAATGTGATCTGAATCAGCCGTGAAACAACTCTTTTATTGCAACCAGGCTGGAAACCAGAGATCTGGTTGACAAAACCTCTTTGTGCTTTTGTGGGGCAAAGGTCTTGTCTTATTAATGAAACTAATTCTGATCAACTGATGGAGTAAACAGGCAGAATTTGTTTCAGCTGTAAGGATATAATCCTCTGACGCTGCCAGCTCTGCACAATGAAGCTGCTTGATCTCCTCTGACGTTTAATACCCAAAGTAGATCAAATAAATAAATAATACCGGACATGAAATTGTGTGTGTTAAAAGTCAAACGCCAACATGTGAACCATATCAAATTTGAAATGCAATTAATGTGTATTAATCAGCTTGTTGTGGAGTTCTTCTGGCCCCTAGTTGCCTCAAAACGGCCAGACAGCATCCTAAAGTCGGTATGCACGCCTTTCTCCAAGGGATCTCGTAATCCTCCCATGGCCACAGCTAACAGCTGGTTAGATTAGCATAAAGACTGGAGATAGGTACCAGCTAAAAAACAACCTGTTTATACCTGTGTGTAATATTGATGGTCTCCCCCAACAAGAGGGCAAGGATTTCCCCTTTTTTTTAAGACATGGCCTTCAATGAAAGTCACTACGGACCGCCGTTCTTACCTGTCGGTGTGCGCCCAGGCGCGGTGATGGTGTTGCTCCTCGGCAGACCTCCCTCCCCTCCCTCCACACATCCATCCCTCCTCTCTGAGGCGGACCGGGGGAGCGTGGCAGGACACGTGCCCACCGCCAAGCTCTCTCCCGGGGCGGTGGCGGTCTGTGGCTTGGGCGGGCGTGGAGGAGGAGTCGGGGTGCAGGCGTGGAGCTCCGCCTGAGTCAGGGAGTCCAAGCTGGAGGTCGAGGAAGGGTGGCGAGGGGGCCGCGGTAGCGTGGTGGAAGCCGGACGAGGGACTTGGTAACCACTAGTGGTGTACCGGTGTGCGTTTGGATCCATGGCATCGTTGCCGAGAGGTATCGCCACGGGTCGCAGGTGGAAGTCCAGGGAATGCTTCCTGGGATGAGGAGACGGGTGACAACGAGGTCTGCCGGCTTGTTTTTGGGGGTCAGAGGTCACACTGGCATCCAGAGACTGGCTCATAGGGCCCGTCATGGAGGCAACTGCCCAAGGGGCCGTCCTGAAGCTGGAGGAAGAGGAGGAGGAGGAGGGGAGTGGTTGGCCGTTGGGAAGTAAGGAAGGGGAGGAAGAAGAGGAAGAGGAGGAGGAGGTGGCGGAGGGAGGCGGGTTGTCGTTGTAGTCGGTTTCAAGAGAAGTGGAGGAACCCAGAGGAGGACTGGAGACGGAGAGAAACCAGAGTTTGAAAATGGAATGCCAATTTGGTACAAGGTAGCTCTCATTAAAATTGTTCATATTAAGGTTAAAAAACCAAGTTGCTGATGAAGACCGCCACAATCTTGACCCGAGAGGCAAATTTTTCCTGAACTAAAACACACTTTGCAAGCCCCGCCCCCTGTATGAAGATTATAGGACCTACCTGATGTGACTCTGGCAGTGCGATAACCACAGGTAGTCTTCTTCTGCGATTCCGCCGTGCTGCGGGCCCTGCACTCTCACCGGGTCATAGGGGGGTGGGACCGACCCCCTTACCGTGGCGACGGCCGGGGTCACCGCCACGATGGTGGAAGAGCTGGAGACCGGATGTCTATCCGGGACTGCGGAAGGGAAAAACGTCACGCGAATGAGGAAGGAAAAAGAAGGTTCCATGTCTCTCACTGCAAGGCATTGTGGGTAATAAACTGAAAATGAAGGTTTGTCCAAGGCTAATTTCACATGCCATCCATCCATCCATCCATCCATCCCTCCATCCATCCATCCATCCATCCATCCATCCATCCATCATGCATCATCCATCCATCCATCCATCCCTACATCCATCAATCCCTACATCCATCCATCCATCCATCCATCCCTACATCCATCCATCATCCATCCATCTATCCATCCATCCGTCCATCCATCCCTACATCCATCCGTCCATCATCCATCCATCCATCCATCCATCATCCATCCATCCATCCATCCATCATCCATCCATCCATCCATCCATCCATCCATCCATCCATCCATCCATCCATCATCCATCTATCCATCCATCCGTCCATCCGTCCATCCATCCTACATCCATCCATCCATCATCCATCTACCCATCCATCCATCATCCATCTATCCATCCATCCATCCATCCATCCATCATCCATCCTCCCATCCATCCATCATCCATCTATCCATCTCCATCCATCCATCCATCCGTGCCTACATCCATCCATCCATCCATCCTCCATCCATCCATCATGCATCTATCCATCCATCCATCATCCCTACATCCATCCATCATCCATCCATCCCTCATCCATCCATCCATCCCTACATCCATCCATCATCCATCCATCCCTACATCCATCCATCCATCCCTACATCCATCCATCATCCATCCATCCATCATCCATCCATCCCTACATCCATCCATCATCCATCCATACATCCATCTATCCATCATCCATCCATCCATCCGTCCATCCATCCCTACATCCATCCATCCATCCATCATCCATCTACCCATCCATCCATCCGTCCATCCATCCCTACATCCATCCATCCATCCATCATCCATCTACCCATCCATCCATCATCCATCTATCCATCCATCCATCCATCCATCCCGACATCCATCCATCCGTCCCTACATCCAACCATCCCTAAATCCATCCATCCATCCATCCCCACATCCATCCATCCATCAATCCATCCATCCATCCCTACATCCATCCATCCCTAAATCCATCCATCCATCCCTACATCCAACCATCCATCCATCAATCCATCCATCCATCCCTACATCCAACC